>JBAMJV010001073.1:245000-250000 GCA_037951105.1 Echinarachnius parma | reverse complement strand
CTATTAATGCGCAAACCTCGATTGCGGAACTTTTTGTGCGAAGTATAAATAATATTTGTAAAGTTATTTCTCGCAATATTGGTATTATTAATAGATTAAAATCCCACCTCCCCTTAGCATCCTTACTTATGTTGTATTCATCTTTAATATTACCATACTTAAATTATGGTATTTTGAATTGGGGTAACACCCACGTAACATTATTAGATAAATTGTTGTTATTGCAAAAGAAAGTACTTCGTATTATTTTCAATATGGCCCCACGCTCTCACACAGACTTATTATTTTTTGATAATAATATATTAAAAGTTAAGGACCTATATTTATTTCAACTCGGTCAATTTATGTATAATTATAATAATAATACCTTACCCGCAATTTTTGATGAAATGTTTTTAAAAAACCAATTAGTTCATAAGTACCCAACTAGACATTCGGGAGAATTCCATTTGCCTTTATTGAGAACGTTATTAGATCAAAATACATTTATTTATAATGGTCCTAAATTTTGGAATAATCTCAATGATAATATTAAAAATGCAACTTCATTTCATTTGTTTAAGAAAAAGATTAAAATATTATTATTGCAATCTTATGAAACTCATTAAATTGAGAAGTATGGTTGTCTCCCTATGTTCTGTTTCATTTTTATCAATTTTTTAATCATTTTGTCAATAAAAGGTCATCACCTATATGTTAGTTTTATAGTTTATTGTAATTGCTTTCCAACTTTCTTTTTTCTTCTTTTTGTATTGAGCGCTCTGTTATCGCTTATACCCGTATGCGTCAACAGTTCTGTCTCTGTCCACATCCAACCATCCTTTCTCTTCATGTTACCATCACGTATGTTACTTTTTCATCTTTTCATCTTTTCATTGTGCTATGCACGTTGTTTTGTGTTGTGTCATATTATTTTGTTCTGCTCGTCGAAGTCTCTGTCAGCCCACCTTATATGTTTTTAGTAACCTTTACTGGAAGCAATTCCAACTGAAATGTACAATTTATTGTTAATTTTTTTAGTACGTTTGTAAAGTATTATTCGACTTGTTTATGAATTATTATTCAATTGCTTTATTATTACTCGAGGGGTCCACAATCTACAAGCATTGATTTTCAGTGGATCCCTCCATTTCCAAACACATCATTTATTGTATATTATTCTAATGTTCATTGTACATCTGTCTAATTTTACATAATGTAACCTTTGTTTTGTTTTGTACAATGCTATGTATATTATTTTTTGTTGGAAATGAAATAAACTAAACTGAAACTACACACACATACATACACACGCATATACTTGAACTCGCACACACACACACACATACACAAGCACGTTTCAAAAAGTGTATTATTTATTCATACAATTCTGTCTCAAGACATTATATAGAAATAACGTGAACAAATGCATACACATACATACGTGTATGACACACATACAAACTCACACCTACCCACCTAGCCTTTCGGTTTAAGGCTAGTTTTCCTATTCCCAACAAAAGGCTTTACCATCTGACTATCTGACTATTTTGAATGACAAATTCACGAAATTGTTTGAACAAAGACGAATTTGATCTTATTTTCCATCACTCGCTCAGCGGTAGAGACGAATTTAAATGACAATGGACGGTTTGTAATGCGATGTCTTGGAATTTGATTGACAAATAACGAATTGGAATGCTAATTAAAGAAATTGAAGTTGGGATCTCTGCTCTGTTAGTTTCTTGGGACGAAATTGAAGTACACATTTATAAAAATTGAATAATGCCAACTTCAATTTCGTCTATCGTCGACCAATTTCATAAAAAAGCCCATTTAATTTAGTCGTTCGTTACGCATTTTCGTCGATTACAATTCAAATTCGTCGGTCACATTTGCTGAACACATCTGTGACTGACGTATATGAATTGTACTGGAGGATAATGTGTGACAAATGACTAAATGGAATGGACCTTTTTTGTGAAATTGGTCGACAATAGACGAAATTGAAGTTAGCATTGGCATATACTCGGCTTCTCGAAACGAAATTGAAGTACAAATTTATAAAATTGAATGACAAAATTGTTAAAATGGACGGAAAGCCTATACTATTGTATGTTTTCCCATTCATTTTCAAACTATCCTCAATCATATTCAAACAATGCTAACTTCAATTTCGTCCCGAGAAGTCTGGAAACTACAATTGCTAAATTCGATTTAGTCATTTCATTTACCATTCGGATTGATCAAAGGTCTTTCAAATTCAAAATTGGCTCATTCTAATTCGTCATGTTGCAATGGAATTCGTCCCGACTGGTTACAAAACGCACATGTGAAGTTCGAATTTGTCATTGATCATTCGATTTCAAGACTTAGTCGTTCAAATTCGTCATGTAATGTATTGCCCCGGTTCATAATGTATTTCCATATTGCAGCTCATACAATTCATTTAAAAATGAATAACTACAATAATAAGTGTTACTAAAACGATAAACTGATCACAAAACAATTAATTTCGATATTGCAATTCAAACATCAATTATTGACCAAAAGTCTGATTGATTGATTAATGCAATACATTATGTTGTAATGGGAGACACATTAACATATCAAATTTCATATATCAAATACAAAAACTGTTCAATTGACCATAGTCTAATACAAGTTGTGTGAATTCCCCGGACACAAAACAATCATACAAATTGAGTTTAAATAAAGGATAATATGAAAGGCTGATGAAACAAACATACAGCTTTCTACATTGTTTGACGAATTTGAATGGAAAATTACGAAATTGATCATCACATTTTGCACCGGCATGACCAATTGGACGAAATCGAATAAGCTTTGACTATATTGATCGGTACAATGACGAATTTGATTGCGAAAGAACGAATTTGTGCGCAATGACGAAATCGAACACTACATATGACCGGCGAAAGACTTTCCGGACGAAATCGAAGTTAGCAATTAATAAAAATGAATGAGGATTGTTTGAAAATGGATGAAAAAACCTATACTATAGGTTTTCGATATCCATAGATATAGTCTAGGGCATTGGGCTCCCATGAAACTAAGCAAGGGCGTCAACAACTTCTCAAAAGTGGAGGGGAGTCATTGCGAGGAAGCGAAGCGACCGAGCGGGGGAGGGTGTGGGAGGGGGTGTCCCCCTCCCACAGTAGGGAGCTTTTGTATATTTGGGCGTGAAATTGTGCGATTTGGTGCACACCTGAGACAAAAATTTCACGTAATATGAAGTATATAAGTATGGAACCAAACATACATAATGACAAAGGGAGGGGGACAATCTCCTCCACTTTCAAATGTGGGGGGACATGATATTCCAATTTGATTTGCGTTCAGCGCATATGGACCGAATTAAATGAAAGATATATTTCAGATTATTTTATGTGACGGTGTGCTATCTATAGATGAGGGTTTAATAAACTTCGTTTGAGGTGTGCGTTTGAGAAATTACACTGCCCAACACATTTCGAAAGGTGAGTTTCCGCAACCAAAATGAAACTTGCAATATGAGAAACTGTATGCGCGCGAAGCGCGCGGCAAAAAAGAGATTTACAGTCCTTTTCAAACTAAAAAACGGCTATTTTGAAGATTAATTATTGATAAATGTGTCTTTCCCCTCTTTGGCATTATATCACTCGATTTTTTCTTCCTCATTTTCGGAATTATTGGGGGGGGGGGGGCGAAATGATATGTTCGCCCCCAATATTTGATTGGGGGGGGGGGGCAGGGGGGGGGGGCGGTCGCCCCTGGTATGTCGCGAAAAGAGATTGATCGCGCTAAGCCTAAAGCGCAATATATTCGCCAGTGGAAACCATGCAGTTATATTCTTTTCTCAACGGGAGAACAAGGATTTATTTGTGTCATGTGGGCTGTTGTGTTGTGAGGTACATATATTGTGTAATATCTAATTTAAAATTTAGAAACGCCCTCATGGAATACTTACTGACTCTTAATGTTTGCTTGGAGAGACAATCGATGAAATCGTTCCTGAATTTGACCTCCCCTCCGAATTCATCTTTTCCACTGTCGACCAGGATAAAGTGAGAGTGGTTTGGGTCGAGACATGATGTGTGCTTGGGGAGAGACTTCCGCTGTCTGACATTATACTCGAAATCAGCAGACGTAGTCTGTTCATGCATTGGTCAAATAAATCGGAGAATGAATACATGAATCAATCAATCAATCAATCAATCAATCAATCAATCAATCAATCAATCAATCAATCAATCAATCAATTAATCAATCAATCACCCAATCAATCAATCAATCAATAAATCAATCAATCAATCAATCACCTAATCAATCAATCAACCAATCAATCAATCAATCAATCAATCAAACAACCAATCAATCAATCAATCAATCAATCCATCGATCCATCGATCGATCAATCAAACAATCCATCAATCAATCAATCCATCGATCCATCGATCCATCGATCGATCAATGAATGAATCAATCAATCAATCAATCAAAAGGGGGACATGTATACCCTCTAATATAAATTGAATAACGCAATATGTACATACACATTGAATGTTCGTGTAATATTCTGGCAAACGCGTCTTTTGTGCAAAAAATATGCTTGTCAGGTGAAGGAAATGTGAAATTACCGCGTGCTCATGTAGATGTGTCATCATGTCAGCTTTGTTGTAGAGTGTGTCCCATGTGGCGACTCCTATGCTCACCCCGCTACTGGTCACGGTGCCCCACTGACCGTACGCCTGGACCGCTTCACCCACGTACTTCATCACACCACCATATGTACCACCAGATACTATCCACGCACCTGGATGAATGCGTATGAATCGATAAATTGATTAATGTATTTATTAATTAATTTTACAATCGAATAAAGAAGGGAAAAAAAAGAAAAAAAGTGGCCCCTGGACTTGTTTAAAATCTTCCCCCCTTCCCAATCCGTCTGATTTGGTTTATTTTATTTGTTATAATATGTTGAATATCTCCTTTTAATTTTTAGCCACATGCATACT
>JBAMJV010001073.1:0-242500 GCA_037951105.1 Echinarachnius parma | reverse complement strand
CCTCATCTCATCTCATCTCATCTCATCTCATCTCATGTCATCTCATCTCATCTCAACGCATCTCATCTCATCTCATCTCATCTCATCTCATCTCATCTCATCTCATCTCATCTCGTCTCGTCTCGTCTCGTCTCGTCTCGTCTCGTCTCATCTCATCTCATCTCATCTCATCTCATCTCATCTCATCTCATCTCATCTCATCTCAACGCATCTCATCTCATCTCATCTCATCTCATCTCATCTCATCTCATCTCATCTCATCTCATCTCATCTCATCTCATCTCATCTCATCTCATCTCAACGCATCTCATCACATCTCATCTCATCTCATCTCATCTCATCTCATCTCATCTCATCTCATCTCATCTCATCTCATCTCATCTCATCTCAACGCATCTCATCTCATCTCATCTCATCTCATCTCATCTCATCTCATCTCATCTCATCTCATCTCATCTCATCTCATCTCATCTCATCTCATCTCAACGCATCTCATCTCATCTCATCTCATCTCATCTCATCACATCTCATCTCATCTCATCTCATCTCATCTCATCTCATCTCATCTCATCTCATCTCATCTCATCTCATCTCAACGCATCTCATCTCATCTCATCTCATCTCATCTCATCTCATCTGATCTGATCTGATCTGATCTGATCTGATCTGATCTCATCTCATCTCAACGCATCTCATCTCATCTCATCTCATCTCATCTCATCTCATCTCATCTCATCTCATCTCATCTCATCTCATCTCATCTCATCTCATCTCATCTCATCTCATCTCATCTCATCTCATCTCATCTCATCTCATCTCATCTCATCTCATCTCATCTCATCTCATCTCATCTCATCTCATCTCAACGCATCTCATCACATCACATCTAGTCTCGTCTCGTCTCGTCTCCTCGCATCTCGTATCAATGCATCTCGATTCATCTCATCTCGTCTCTCTCGTCTCGTCTCGTCTCGTCTCGTCTCGTCTCGTCTCGTCTCGTCTCGTCTCGTCTCGTCTTGTCTCGTCACGTCACGTCTCGTCTCGTCTCGTCTCGTCTCGTCTCATCTCACCTCATCTCATCTCGAGTGCTTTTACACGTCTCTTTTTGGGTGATTGCAATCACGATTGGAGATATTTTGACTCCAATCACAGTATTTTTGACCGTGTAAACACAAACTAGAATCACGAATCGCGAAACTCGAATCGTGGTCCAGAGGTGTTTTCTAATCATGATTCACTCAAATCACAGTGCGAATCGGTAGTGTAAACGGCTTGACCTCCAAAACATGCTTTGGGAGGCGGAGCTTACGTGACCTTACATGCACTTCCGCCGATAAACCGGGCGCGCTTTGCTTCGAACGCAGTCTGCAGTGTAGTACTAGTGTTCTTCTTGTTTGATTGACAGGTACGTCTCCAGAAATGCGATTGTAATCACAGTTTGCGCGAAGTCTTTTTTGTCGTGTAAAAGCAAGGCAACAGAATTACCGTGACTGTAAACATGATTCCAATCATGATTGCAATCACTGGTGTAAAAGAGCTCCTCATCTCATCTCATCTCATCTCATCTCATCTCATCTCATCTCATCTCATCTCATCTCATCTCATCCATCTTATCTCAACGCGTCTCGTTACGTCTCGTCTCGTCTCGTCTCGTTTCCTCTCCTCTCCTCTCCTTGCATTTCCTCGCATCTCCTCTCCTCTCCTCTCCTCTCCTCTCCTCTCCTCTCCTCTCCTCTCCTCTCCTCTCCTCTCCTCTCCTCTCCTCTCCTCTCCTCTCCTCTCCTCTCCTCTCCTCTCCTCTCCTCTCCTCTCCTCTCCTCTCCTCTCCTCTCCTCTCCTCTCCTCTCCTCTCCTCTCCTCTCCTCTCCTCTCCTCTCATCTCATCTCCTCTCATCTCCTCTCCTCTCCTCTCCTCTCCTCGCATCCCATCTCATTTCATCTTGATATCTTACCTTGGCTGTGATGTCCGATATGTCAGTGTAATCATTGTTTGATCTTTTGAACTTGATACGCCCGTGAAGCATCTTTGACGATACCGCTGGAAATAGCAAAATTAGAAGAAGAAAACAAATGAGTTAAAGTAGAATGGAGCGTTGTCACATCAAAACTGGTGCGCAAGATGTTCGCAATATGGCACCGCGCATCTGATTTACGAAAGCCGGGGGGGAGGGGAGACTATGTCGTGTGAGTCCTTGGCAATTGCCTGTACTCTTTGCATAACATGCTGGGCATGGACACACCTTCTTCGCCGATGAATATAATCATATACAGGGAGGCCCCAAAAAACGGAACGGGGCACTTCCCAAAACAAAATGATTATGTCCATCGGATAGGGTGTCTTTTTCAATGAAAAACGATACCGAGAATAGTAATTTTGGTCGTGTAGTTTTTGTGTTAGGGCGCTTTGAGTGACACCATGTCAGGTTCCCTTTTTTGTCAATTTTTACCAAGTCAGTGCTTGATAAATCGCACTTACTGCCCGTCATAGCGTCGATTAACGAGCATTCCGCGCCATTGTTTGTGTGCATTCAGCTGTGTATCCGATGGACACAATCATTTTATTACTATATTTTGGGAAGTGGCCCGTTCCGTTTTTTTGGGGCCACCCTGTATAGAAGTCATAAGCAGTGGCCGGAGCTCCTGGGCCCGAGCAACCCCCCCCCCCCCCCCCCCCGCACAACCCCTTTTATAGCTCCTGATTTGTTTTTATTTTGCTTGTTAGCCATAAGTTTGGATTTGTCGGGCTTTGAATAGCACAAATCCAAAAGCTTCCGGGGTTTCCGCCCCTGGACCCCCACCCCAAAGTCGCTTAGTGCATGCTCGCAGGTTGGAGCCCCACCCCCCCCCCCCCCCCCTAGCTTGCACAATTCCTGGCTAAGCCACTGATCATAATACTAGTTTGTTCATCAAATCAATCCATGCTAGCTGTGTTGTTTGAACAGAAATTACAGTTCAATTAAAAGTATAATTTAAAATCTGATATACAAGAATGCCCTTCATTTAACATTTAAATGATTTTGTCACACCGTGAAACCATAACTTAAAAAATTATTATTCTTTTATATATAGTTATTTATCCAAATCGATCGTTAATTGCAGGGCCGAACATGACCACCGTACAGTAAACACGTTGTTTTTGCTCGCCACCCATCCCCTATAGTATAACACGTATGTTTGCCGCGCCTCGCTTCTACTTGTCTTCAAGCACCATGCATCGGACCACTGGACAGCTAAGCACGGGGGCCAAGCCGCTTGGCCAAGCCAAGCGGCGTAGGCCTGTTACGCCGACAAGCCCCGATGCCTCGGGAATAGATAATGGAACATTACTGTCGGCCATTGAACAAATAAACTCAAAAATGGACAAGTTCAGCGAAAGAATTGATGACATGGAGAACAAACTGATACGCAAATTTAAGGAATTTGAACATCGTTTCGCAGAAATTGGAGACGCTCTGGACTTTCAAAATAAAGTGGTAGAAGAGATCCAAACCGAGTTACCAAGAATGGAAAAGAAACTAAAAACTGACTTGCAGGATGCTTATATGGAAATCGACAAAGTAGCTGCATATGCCACCAGAGAGAATATTGTAATTCTTGGTGTACCTGAACTATCAGAAAATGAGAATACCGAAGAAGTGGTGAGAGACTTCTATAAAACAAAGTTAAAGATAGGGGATGGGGAGAGAATTGAACATCAGCGACTACACAGAATACCATCAGCACAGAAACCTCGGCCCATCAAAGTCCGTTTCTTCAGATACGACGACAAAGTTAAAATTATGAACCATGCCAAAAACCTCAAGGGCACATCGTATTTCATCACGGATGATCTGCCGAAACGTATTCGACAGATGAGAAAGGAGCAAATGGAGCAAATGAAAAAAGCCAGGGAGATGGGGAAAATCGCCTTCTTTTCCAGAAGTGAACCGTGGAAACTGGTGATTAAAGATGCAAAAGGGGGAAAAGATGGCGCGTCTAGATCAGGCGAGAGACCCCCTAGGAGCTCCAAACTGGCCGATGAAAGGAGCCGAGAGGTGATGCCAAGTATTCCAGCTACGAGTGGTGCCCAGCTCAACCGAGAGGACTGGCCGACATTGAAGGTTACCAGGGACCATGGGCGGCAAGGAACGTATCCAAGACGTGCAGAAGCGACGGGAGATCAGGAGCGGAAGGGAGAGGAGAATAGACGGGAGACCAGCGGCCAAACTGAAGCGGCAGGGAATAGCACAGAGGAGAGGAGGGATGTTGATGAGATGGAAGGTGTCTTGGAGGAACCTTGAAGGAAGAGGTGTACGTAGGGGGCAACGAGCGAGATCCCTTTTTGAATTTAGAAGCAGATGGATTTATCAAAATATTGGAGAATATAAGTCAATTAGTAACTGCATGAATATGGTTTATGAAAAAATTGAAAACGTGGAAAATGGATAACAAGAAGCTTACAACATGGATCAAGATCAGATGAGGAATTCACAAGATTAGAGACGATACAGACAAGAGTGAGTATACTCATAATGACATTCGGTGGATTAAAAGAAAGAAAAAAAATTGGACAATAAAATAATAAAAAACTTATATAATGAGTAAAATGAAGAACATGGAGTACATGGAAAGTTAAAGAAAATAGAAGGACCGAGATAGTTTAAGATTGAACTTGACAATTGAAAGAAAGCATAATTTGTATTATTTGAATGGAAAGACAATCATATATTCCTGTTTGAATTTAGAAGCAGAATTGGATTTATTAAAATATTTGAGAATATAAGTCAATTCGTAATTGTATGAATAGGGTATATGGAAAAATTGAAAACGTGGAAAATGAATAATAAGAAGCTTACAGCATGGATAAAGATTAGATGAGGAATTCACAAGATTAGAGACGATATAGACAAGAGTGAGTAAACTCATAATGACATTCGGTGGATTAAAAGAAAGAAAAAAAATGGACAATAAAATAATTTTAAAAAACTTGATAATGAGTAAAATGAAGAACATGGGGTAGATGGAAAGTTAAAGAAAATAGAAAGACCGAGGTAGTTTAAGATTGAACTTGACAATCGAAAGGAAGCATAATTTGTATTATTTGAATTAAAAGACAATTACATAAATATATACTTGCTATAATTCTTGCATTCATGTCATAAGATTTTTTGCATTTATAATATGATAGATTTTCATTATGTAAGTTTCATAGAATGTTATTTATTTGTTTATTTTTTTTCTAAATATAATAATAGTGTCACAATATACAATTGGCATTTTTTTATTTTTTTATTTTTTTATAAAATTGGATATTGGTATTAATGTCGAAAAAAAAAGTACATGGGCCATTGCTTTTGCTTTGGGGTACAGGTATGTGAAAATGAAGGGAGTGGTTTTTGTTTATACAATTTATTGGTATTTGGGGTTTGGCTTTCTGTAATGTTATTAATGCCAGCCTGGTAGTCAGGCCTGTGTGATTTTGTTGTTAAAAGTAATGTCTATACGACCGACGTACTCATTGATGCCCTTTTGAAGATATCATATTGATAGTTTTATAATATATAATTGGGAGCTCATTATAATGGGAGAAGGGTATTTATGATGTTTGTATATTATTTAATATGTCATGGTTTTTGGTCGAAATAACGTGCAGGTGGAAATAAAGAGAAAAGATTCTGGTTGGTAAACACCTTGTGGAATCTTTTCTTTAATTGATTAGCATTTTTTTAAAGCCAGTTGGCTATCGAGTCTGGATTGAAAAATCTCGTAAAAAGGTTTTAAAAGGATAAAAGAGCTCACCTATTTAGGTTTCTGTTTTTGTTTTCAGAGAGGCATTATATGAGTTTGTATGAACTTGTTTTATATTGGTGTTTAGACACTATTATTGGCGATGAAAAGCCAATCTGTTATTTGGGTCAGAACTGAGTTTGTGAAAAAGGTTCTGGATAAACATGTTCCTTCATTGTTCCTTAGGGATTAGTTAAAGATATGTCATGGTGTTTGGTCAAAATAACGTGCAGGTGGAAATGGAGAGAAAAGATTCTGGTTGGTAAAAACCTTGTGAAATCTTTTCTTTAATTGATTGGCTTTTTTTTTTTTTTTTTTTAAAGCCAGTTGACTACCGCATCTGGACTGAAAAATCTCGCAAAAAGGGATAAAAGAGCTCACTTATTTAGGTTTTTGTTTTTAGAGAGGCATTATATGAGTTTGTATGAACTTGTTTTATATCGGTGTTTAGCCACTATTATTGGCGATGAAAAGCCAATCTGTTATTTGGGTCAGGACTGAGTTTGTGAAAAAGGTTTTGGATAAATATGTTCTTTCACTGTTCCTAATTCGGGATTAGTTAAAGATATGCCATGGTGTTTGGTTAAAATAACGTGCAGGTGGAAATGGAGAGAAAAGATTTTGGTTGGTATACACCTTGTGGAATCTTTTCTTTAATTGATTGGCATGTTTTAAAAGCCAGTTGAATACCGCATCTGGACTAAAAAATCGCGCAAAAAGGTTTTAAAAGGGATAAAAAGAGCTCACTTATTCAGGTTTTTGTTTTTGTTTTTAGAGAGGCATTATATAAGTTTGTATGAACTTGTTTTATATTGGTGTTTAGACACTATTATTGGCGATGAAAAGCCAATCTGTTATTTGGGTCAAGACTGAGTTTGTGAAAAAGGTTCTGGATAAAAATGTTCCTTCACTGTTCCTTAGGGATTAGTTAAAGATATGTCAGGGTGTTTGGTCAAAATAACGTGCAGGTGGAAATGGAGAGAAAAGATTCTGGTTGGTAAAGACCTTGTGGAATATTTTCTTTAATTGATTAGCATTTTTTTAAAGCCAGTTGACTACCGCGTCTGGACTGAATAATCTTGTAAAAAGGTTTTAAAAGGGATAAGAGAGCTCACTCATTCTGAGTTTGTGAAAAAGGTTTTGGATACAAAGGTTCCTTTATTGTTCCTTAGGTATTAGTTAAAAATGACTCTGAATTGTGACATTCTTATAAGTGATGTATTAGAAGAATAGCGGGTTTAGTGAGACGGTTCAGCATCTTAATGTATTGTAAATTGTTTTTTTTTAAATGGGATAAAGAACGGTACTTAAACAAGTCAATAGACCGCTTCTGCAGTGTGTGTAGGTGGTATGCGTTGACGTCGGGGTCCCCGTTGGCGGGCTTGACAGTGGTGACTGGGTCCGGCAAGCTCAGGGTAATCTAGCTTGCCGGACCTAGTTGCCATTGTTGGGCTTGCCAGCGGGGAGTATTACGTCATACGCGTATTGTTTGCATGCATTGCGGAGGCGGTCTATTATCTGATGAAGTCTCATTAGGGGAATCCTTTTATTGAATGTTTGAAAAGCCAATCTAGTGACACCACGTCATGACTGAGTGATCTCTAAAAAGGGTTTCGAAATTGATGAAAGAGCTGGCTTAGTCATGCTTATTTTTTTTAGAGAGGTATTAGAAGTGTGGAGTAGCCGTTTTAATTGTTGGTGTTTTTTGACACATGTCAAGCTAGTTTGCTACTAGGCCAGAATTGAGGGATTTCGGAAAGGGTTTTTGTAATTGAAAAAGGGAAAAAAATGAAGGAAAAAGGAGAAACTTTTGTTCATTGTTTCTTTTTGATTTTTTGAAAAAATGTATTACTTGAGTCTGAATTGTTGTTGTCACATTGGAGTTTTGACATTCTTATAAGTGATGTAATACAAGAATAGCGAGTGTTTTGTACTTCTTTCTATGAGACTATTCGAAAGTCCAATGTATTGTAAAGTTGTTTTTATTTATATAGATGTAACAGAGGGTATACGAGAGTAATTGAATGTCATTTAATGCTCTCACAAAATGGGATAGAGGGTCGTACTTATAAAATCCCTTAAATGGAGTATTGTCATTGAATGCTTGAAGAGACAAGGAATTTCTTTTTGATTTTGTGTAAAAGGCGGGAAATCTAATGGAAATGGTTAAAGTCGGCGGGTAATTGAACGCCGGATAGAAGTCTCATACAAGGGGATATGAAGTATTATCAAGTGTAAACACGTCATTGTTTGTTTTTTTATGTTTTTTTTTTTTTTTATGAGACAATGTATTTGGTTTCTCTCTTGATTATGTAATTTTGTTTACAGTCGTAGAAGGTTGTCTACTTGTTGAGACATCATGTCTGTTATTGGTTATTCAGGATTGAGGGTTTTTTTTCTTTTTGATTCCTTTCCGGTTTTTGTTTTAATAGAATGCTTAAAAGAAAGCAAAAGTAGATTTCTTTTTAGATAGTGTTTTGGGCTTCCGATATAAGGGGGTATTGAAACAAAAGCGATTCGTATGAGTTATTTTAAAAGAAATACATGGAATTGGTAAATACTTTTGTTTGGAGTATAATGAATGCGAAGTGATGGAGAAAAGGGTTCAGTGCTTGACGAAAGGGTTCCTTCTAGCTGGAAATGCAGTGATTACCCTCGCAATCCCGAGGCATTTGGGGTTTGGCTACCTATTATAAGCCCCTATAGATTGGTGCAGTCTGATCTCGGTCAAGACTGAAGGATGTTAAAGAAAGGCAAAATTCAGTAGTGACGTGTTTTGTCTATTGTTTATTCTTATTTTTGTGTAGTGAAGGGGATGGGTGGCGGCTCATTCGGACGGTAGTTTATTATTATTCTTTTTTCGCACTTGGTGGTTCGATTCGATTTATTTGTTTTGTTCTTCTTTTTTCTTCTATGTATTGTTATTCTTGTGACTGTTTAACTTTTTTAATTTCTTTACCAAGGGGTATGGCGGTAGTTCCTCTTTTTTCATATTTTTGTGGTAACAGTCAGAATTATGAGGGTTACTCTAAAGAAGTGTGTGTCCCCTTCTCATTACTCAGGTTATATTTAAATAGAAATGATGATAAAGTTTATATGTATTGATATTGATATATAATGACGGACTTTGATAATATATCGTTTAATTGTAATTTTGTATCCTTGAATGTTAAGGGAATAAGGGAAAGAACAAAAAGGGGTGGTATTTTATCTTGGTTACGAGATAAACGAGTAGAAGTAGCTTTTTTGCAGGAGACTTACAGCACTGATGATGTTGAAGATGTATGGGGTTCTTTGTGGGATGGAACAATTTATTATAGCCATGGGACAAATCACAGTAGAGGGGTGGCGGTATTGATAGATTCTAAATTAGATATCCAGGTTCTTCAAGTGCGCAATGATAATGCAGGGAGATTTATTATTTTAGACTGTATTATTCAGGGATTAAGATTAATATTAATAAACGCGTATTTTCCAGTAAGAGGGAAATCAATGGAGCAGATTGAGTTTTTGAATAGTATTGATAACAGTTTGGATACAATAAATGGTAATGGTAACCCAATAATTATGGGAGGGGATTTTAATATGATTTATAATGTTGATTTAGATTATTTGGGAAGTAATAAAAAAGAGGTACAGTCGATATTTCTTAAACACTTTGATAATTATAAGGATAAATGGACTTTATTAGATATTTGGCGGGGGAAAAATGGTTTTAAAAAACAATATACGTTTAAACAAATTAACCCCTTTGTCCAAAGTCGTTTAGATTATTTTTTTATTTCATATAGTTTAGAACAAATTGTCTTAAAATGTAATATAATACCATCAATTGCACCAGATCATTTTGCTGTTCAGTTACAATTTTATAATTTGCCTAATTTTTCAATTAAAGGTAAAGGTAGTTACTGGAAGTTCAATAATAGTTTATGTGGAGATGGGGAATTTATTAGACAGATGGAAGTGGAAATAGGGAGATTAAGAAATATATATGAAAAAGAAATTAAAGATGTAAGAGTGTATTGGGATTTTTTGAAAATGAAAATTAGCAATTTTATTAGGAAATTTTCTAAAGAAAAATCTAGAAAAAGGAAAGAAAAAGTTCAAAATCTTGAAAATGATATAAGTGTAATTGAAAAAGAATTGATAGAAAAGGTAGCAACTAATGGAAGCAAATAAAAAGAAGACAATTATAAGTAAATTATTAGTAGATGGAGGAAAAATAAGTTTTGATATGGATATTATTATTCGGGAAATACAAAGGTTTTATGCTGGATTATATTCCAAATTTGTTGTTGATGTAGAATTATTTAATGAAAGTTTATTTTTTAAAGGTTTGCCAAAATTAGGTTTAGAATCAAAGGAAATTTGCGAAGGTAATATAACTCAAGGGGAATGTATAGCGGTTTTAAAAGAAATGAAAGGTAATAAGTCACCCGGAAACGATGGTCTTAGTGTAGAGTTTTATGAATTATTTTGGCCTGTTATTGGTGATATTGTGGTAAGGGCTTTAAATGAAGCATTTGTTAAAGAAGAATTATCTTCTTCACAAAAACAAGCTATTATAATATTGATTCAAAAGGAAGATAAAGACCCCTTACAAATAACAAATTACAGGCCTATATCATTATTAAATGTAGATTACAAAATTTTAGCTAAGATATTGTCTGTTCGGATTAAAAAAGTATTAGGGGAACTTATTAGTATAGATCAGGTAGGATATTTAAAAGGGAGAAATATCGGTGAGGCTATAAGATTGATAGATGATATGATTTTCTATACTAAAACAAATAATATACCAGGGTTTTTATTAGCCATTGACTTTAAAAAGGCTTTTGATACTGTTTCTCATGATTTTTTGCAAAATGTGTTAAAGACGTTTGGTTTTGGGACTTCATTTTGTAAATGGGTTCGTACACTCTACAAGGGCGCTCAGAGTTGTGTATTTAACGGCAATGTATCGACTGGTTATTTTAATATTATGAAAGGGGTAAGGCAGGGAGACCCCTTATCACCCTATTTATTTATATTATGTATAGAAACTTTAGCACGCTCGATTAGGACCGACAATGAAATTTCAGGGTTTATTTTGGGAAATGCACATATTAAACAAGTATTATACGCAGACGATATGACGCTTTTTGTAAAAGATAAAGATTCGTTGATAAAATTAAATGAAAAATTTGAAACTTTTGCTATAATATCGGGATTACAAATTAATCGAGACAAAACATATGTTTTGTTATTAGGCCCTCTTCATGGAAAAGAAATTGTAACTCCTTTTGGTACAAAAGTTGGGATGATTAAAATATTAGGTGTATATTTTTCTATGGACCCTGAAGTTCGAGAAAGAATGAATTATAAAGAAATTTTAAGTAAAATTAAACATTTATTAATATGGTGGAAACAGCGGGACTTGACCCTGATGGGAAAAATTCAATTGATAAAGACGTTTGTGATTTCTAAATTAATATTTGTATCTTCACTCACTCCAATTCCGCAAGGTGTAATAGAAGATTTGAATAGATTAACATTTGATTTTTTGTGGCATGGAAAAGATAAAATTAAACGGGAAGTTACTTTTTTGAATTACGAAAAAGGGGGTCTAAAAATGATTGATTTTCAATTATTTATTCGGACACAGAGAATAATGTGGATTAAGAAACTTTTTGAGGGGGAATCAATGATGGGATGGAAAAGAGTTTTTAAATTCTTGACTAGACAAGCAGGAGGTTTGTTGGTTTTCTTTTGTAATGTTTCATTTGATTTATTGAATTTGTCACTTCCGGGTTTTTACAGGGAAATGTTAGAAGCTTGGATAGGTTCAAAAGATTTTTTGTTAAAAGAAACTGGAAGCAGGAATCAAATTGTTTTTAATAATAGATATATTCGAATTAATGGACAAATTTATTATAATGAAACATTATTTTTGAAAAATGTTTATAAAATACATCATATAGTCGATAGCAAAGGAAGAATAAAATCTGTCAAGGAATTTATGAGACTAGGATTAGATAGGTCAGAAATTGACATAGTGAAACAGATTTTTGAAAATATACCATTTATATGGAAACAATTGTTAAGTAGAGATTATAATGTGATGGAAGATACTGCACTGAATTTGGAGTTTCGATTGAGTGGAAAAGATTATTCATTGTGTGATATAACTTCAAAATATATATATGATCATTTGTTAAATTTAAGATTAGAGAAGTCTTTTGCAGTTCGCAACATAGAACACTTATATAATGTCTTTGGAAAAGATAATGAAAATATTTTCGTACGCTCCCGAAAATCCACGCTTAATAGTTCACTAAGGGAATTTCAATTTAAATTACTATACAATCTTATTTATACAAAGAAACACATGTTTACTTTTCATATGGGGGATAGTAATTTATGCTCTTTTTGTCATAAAATGCAGGAAACATATGAACATTTGTTTTACTTTTGTGAAAAAGTAAGAATGATCTGGGTAGACTGCGGTAACGAGTTTGATTTAGAAGAATTAATAAATATAGATTGGAAAGGGGTCCATGTAGGAATCAAGGTTAGTAATGTAGGAAAAGATCAATTATTAAATCATGTTATATTGTTGATAAAAAGTATGATATTTGTTAATAGTAGAACGAAAGATTATCCTCCAACTATAAAAGATATTAAAGATACATTATTGAAAAATAAAGAGGAAGAAAGAAAGATAGCTGAACAGAGAGGAACATTGCAAATTCATTATAGAAAATGGAACACACTCTCTGACTAGGGTATGACACAGAGACACCATGTACAGAGTTCTTACTACCGCCTCCCCCCCCCCCCCCCCCTTTTTTTTCTTTTTCTTTTTATCTTTCTTCTGTTAGTTCGCTATTGTTTCTCTGTTTTACTATAGATCTCTTTTTTTCTCAAACACTATGATTATCATTATATGTATAAGAACAGATTGTATATGTATATGTAATGCTGTACACAATTAGTTTGTTGTACTTATATGAATGATTTGTATTGTAAATTTACGTTGTAAATTTGTTTGAGAGAAAATAAAATACTATTACAAAACAAAAACAAAAAAAATGGTATATTTACGTACGTTGTATTTCCACAAATATTTGATTTTGAATGAGTTTGCTTCTGCATTCATTTGCCTTCAAATATGACCTGTTTACATTTACATCTCTTATTTTTGTTAGTGGTTTTATTTCTGTCATCAGAGTGGTTGAACGGCAAGATAATAATTAAAAACTATTTACTTCACGAGGAGAGACAACAACAATTCATACTTTAATTTAAATGAATTGTATCATTCTATCATTGTATCATTGCATCACATAAATGGAGTATCATATTCCGTGTATGCGATGCAATGTATAATTTAGCCTATTCAAATGCACTAGTCATGTAAAAAGCATGATATTCAAATTAGCTGCCTCATTGTCCATGTTGTCCAGGAAATCAGTAGCCTCAAACTAGATGTTTTTCCACACCCATTGATAAATTTGATGCCATGTCATGTCTGTAATGCATAATGGTCTTATGTTTGGCAAACTATTATCATGGTGTTAATCTTAAAAATGTGATAAATGGATGCAGGGTTATGTTAGAATTACTTCTCTCTACCCATGAACCGTTATAAATAGCATAATATGATTTGCATAATAAAGGGATAGTGTGTTTTGGTATAGAGGGCACTTCACAACAATTTTTTTTGAGATAATGAAAAACCGACTGTCGAATTTGAAAGAACATACAATTTTAATGACAGAGTAAACATTATTTGACCCATAAACATATTTTTATTCAAAAGTCTCCCGGCCAGGGGACATTTTGACTTTTTAGAAGGAAAAAAAAATGCTCATAGACTACTTTGAAAAAAATCTAAATAGGTTTTTTTTTTAAGTTGTTGATGATATCTCTATTGAATCATTATTTTAACAAAGCATCAAATGCACAATTTTGTATGAAAAATGGCTAAAACCAATGAGTTTTTTTAGAGAGCGCCCTCTTGAGTTGTAACGGCTCTTTTTGAATGATAACAGGGGTTTTACTTAGTCGTTTGTAATTGTATATACTTTTCGAGCATGGTGGAGTTATAACTATTAGTTTGTATCGTAATGGTGCAGGTTTTGGTTACTAAAGTTAAGTTTGACCAATACTCAACTATCCATTTAATTTCATAGTAAATGTTATAACGGATCTTCAGTGCTTGCAGTTACTACAATACTCACACGAATTCAAATTTGAGATCATTTCTGGGTAAATGCATTATCTAAGAAAATTACTCATAGTGAAAGATTGAATATTTCACATTATTTTGCTGTGATATAATGACGTTACTCAATCGACTATTGTAATCATTATTTGCACTGAATGATTTGTAATTTTGCGCGTGAATGTCATGATCATTTTGATTAGTATTACATGATTATGACTGTATAGTTATGGAGTGTTATCTATTGGATTATGTTATAATTATTGAATATTTATGTACACTGATCCTTCCAGCCTTGCTGCTGATCAGTTTGTGACTTATACCAATAAATAAAATACAAAATAATCTTGACTTCTTGAATATCAGTTTTGTTCATGAAACATGCATGTCTCACACGAATAAATGGAGTAGTTTTAGTATCATGTTTAAACTCGGGTAATAAATTATCATGAAATTAATACCGAACCCGAGACCTCATGATCGCTGATCAGTGCATCACTATAACCACTGAGCTAAAAAATAGACCCTTAAGGGCTTAGTGAACTATATTAAATTGTGAAATTTACTGTTACAAATATGAATTAAATTTCTGGGATTACCTTCTACGTGGATTGATAGACCCTTAATGACTTACTAAGTGAAATATATCACATTGCAGAAAGAGTTCACGTAAATATGAATGTAAATTATATGATTTACCTTCTAGTGGGATCATTTCTGCCTCAGAACGAGTAGTCGGGCGGTCACCGTCCATGTTTGTTATGGAATTATATTATTTTCACGTAAAAGTGTTTTTTTGTCTTCTTCGGAATGTATAAACACCACCCAGAACGCTACGGACACATCAATTAACCAGTAGACTACGCGGCATTATAATTTCTATGTATACTAAGAATCAGCAAACATGTTCTCCAGACCCTGCAGACTGGATGAAAGCCAATAATCCAAGAAGATGAAGGGTCCACATCGCACGGCAGATAGCACCGAGTATATCGTCAGAAATAACCAATATGCTAAATGTTGTTTTCTTTTATCGATATGACTTCGTATTCGTACCACGATCATTTGAGCCATACGCAGTCTGAATGGAACAGAGACTGGTTTTGGGGTCTAGTGTACCCCGAGTCTTGCGGACTAAGTACGGCTGTGTCTATTGTATAATGTATATATATATATGTTCGCATGTTCCTTCTCACACTTTTCATTACTAGCATTTGATCTCTCCTCCCTATTCTTCTCTAATCCATACACTCTCATCATGCTCGTTACACTTCCTTTGACTTTAACCACTAAACACCCACCTGGGCGCACGCACCCTCCTCAGTTCCAGCCCTGTTTGATTGGTCAAACAGTCGTGACTCTCAACCACTCACAGTTGTTTTTCATTGTTTTGTGTCTCTGCCTCCTTTCCCCCCTGTCCCACCTTGTCCACCGTGTAATATGTGTTGTTATGGTATACAGGGTGGCCCAGAAAGGATGCAACACCTACGATCGTTAATTTCATCAACACCATCGACCAAATGTCATTGTTTTTTGTTTGATTGGGTAGAACATTCTTTTTCCAACAAAATTATACCATGAACATGGATTGTGGGTAAGGCGTTTGGATCCTAGGGCCATATTTCTGAGGCAATGTCGTTTCCTAAATTTGCTAGGGTTAGAAAAACCGCATGACTGATCTCCCTTTGTAAGGAAGGCAATGTCAGCCATTCTTATGTACAGCTAATTCTACGGCAGGCCGTGGGGCGAGAATGTCTCAGTGGTTCCGAGGATCGCTGGAGACGAAAAAGTAGCAAATTTAGGAAACGACATTGCCTCAGAAATAGGGCCCTAGGATCCAAACGCCTTACCCAAAATCCATGTTCATGGTATCATTTTGTTGGAAAAAGAATGTTCTACCCAATCAAACAAAAAATAATGACAATTGGTCGATGGTGTTGATGGAATTAACGATCGTAGGTGTTGCATCCTTTCTGGGCCACCCTGTATATTATGTAGTCTGTATGTCTATTATGTCTATTATGTATTATGTAGTTTGTAGTAACTGTAGCAAAATCCCCCTAATACCATGCATGGGCGGACACCCACCTTCCATCAACCCCCCCCCCCCCCCCCCCCCCCATATGCCTTTTCGGTCGCTTCGCTCCCTCGGTGATCGGTCTAGTCTACGTCTGGTATACCTTGTTCATGTTGTATCATAAATATGGTGGCATTTGGTGCAAAGTTTGAACTATTTGTCACTTTGCAAATATGATTGTGGGGTGCATATTTTATAATATTGTTTTCTTCATGAAACAAATATTTAAAAAAAAATTAAGTCGGTATAATCATGACGCACTTACCCACATAGTACATGGCGTCAAGTGCGAATTTCTTTCCTAGGTATAATGCACCAGATTGCTTAGTTTCAAGTCTAAAAAAGCAAAAGCTCCCTACCATGAGAGGGGGACACCCCCTCCCAAACTCCCCCCCCCCCCCCCCCACACTCAGTCGCTTCGCTCCTTCGGGCTTGTTTGCTCCGCTCCTTCGCAAAGTCTCAGACTCACCGCTTGCTAAAAGATGGCAACCCTGTGGTGATGCCAACCCCGCCCCCCCCCCCCCACCCTTGACCAGGCGCGGCGCTACGTTCGGAAAATACAATGCATAGGGGGGGGGGGGGGGGGCGAGCATTGTTCACAAACGATGCTCGCCCCCCTCTCCCCTCCCCCCTATGCATTGTGTTTTCCGAACATAGCGCCGCGCCTGCCCTTGACCACTTGTTAAAGGTCTCGAGACCCCTTTTTAGCTGTCTCGACCATCATAATCAATGGTTTCGGGCTTTCGGCCCCCGTGGACCAAACATAACCAGTGGTCTCGGTCTCGGCCTCGAATTTTATTGACGGATTCCCGGTCTAGGTTTCGACAAATTCTAACAAACACCCCTACCCCCCCCCCCCCCCCCCTCCCCCCCGCCCTGCTTACACGACTGTCAACAAATGGTCTCGGTCTTGGCCTCGACTTGAAAAATTTTGAAGGAGCTCGGTCTCGGCTTCGAAAATTGTCTACGGACCTCCCTCTTACACTACTACCAACGGTCTCGGCATCGAAAATTTGAGAAGGATCTCGGTCTCGGCTTCGGAATAATTTCTTCGGACACTGTATACAACACAACCCAGGTTTATATTACAATTTTTTGCCAGTCTTACAAAAGTCAGTTATCGAGATCGAAAACGAAATAAAATCTAAATGATTATTGACTATCGACTTCATGTGTATGTGTGTAACCGGAAGCTCGTAAAGAAAGCATGAGGTTATTTTGTAATACCGAGCTTTTGCACTATTTGACCTGGAATTGTGCAATATGTTGCATACCTAGGAAGGAAATTCGGATTTGACGCCATGTACTATTTGTGCTATAGTGCGTCATGATTCTACAGACTGGGAAAAACGTACATTTTGTTCATGAAGAAAACCGTTATACAATCTGCACCCCAAACAATAATTACTTGAAATTGTGCAATCTGGTGCATACCCAGGAAGAAAATTTGACTTAACATGAAGTGAAAACTGAGTTAGCATGTCTCAAGAAATACCCTTTTTTAAATCACTGGTATCGAATTAAAAATACATCCCCCTCCTCATAATGTACCGTGCCCCCCCCCCCCCTTGACCAAGCTACGCCACGCCTATAGCGATAGCATGACAAGGGAAATTATTCAATAGCAGCGAAAACAGAATTAGATTCATCAAAACATAATTTGAAAGCACATCAATCAAACCGAACTGCAGAAATGAGCTAACATATTATGTCACAAAAGGGCAAAGAAAAGCAAATTACTCTCAAGATGAAAACTTGTTTTTAGCTGACAAATACAAAGAGTTTCGAGATATTCTCGATGCAAAGTACAGCTGTATGGGCAACTATTTTGAACCAACATCGCGCTATCATCAAACATTTCTAGCGGATTTCTCCTATCTCGAAAAAAGCGCTCCCTAATTCGCATGGCACGCCTTAATTCACCTAATTCGAATATTCTCCTCGCCATGTTCACCATCGCGCGACACGCAGTGACACTAAAACCGGGCAGATGTTACTTGCTAGCGATTTTATAGCAGTACAACAGAGTAACTATAACTTTTGATATGGTTGTGGAGCAAATTTGTTCTTAGCGGGTTTTTGTGAATATGAAAATTTAGCTGTGTGATAAGCCGCCATTCAACTTCACGCCTTTGTTGTGTGCCCTACAAAGCTCTACACAGAAGGTCTCACATGAACATATTTCAATTAAATTAGCCCGCATCACCGATCTATTGTTGTAATTGTTTGCATTTAAACTAACAATGTAGGGGAATACCAAATGCTTGTGGAATTTAGACAGATAAGTTGTCATGCTAGGACAGGCCTTAACTACGATAGCGAATTTAGCCTTTTGTGAATACCAGCTAAGCCTAGCGGACATCGAAATGGCAATTTGATCAACCAACTAGCTTATCGGGGTTTCTTGAATATGGGCACAGTAATACGCCAGTAACTTTGTCAAAATCCTTAAAACTTACTTGGAACTCAAGCGGTTTTCACATACCTCATTGTATTCGTATTACTAATAGAAGCATCGAACAGCTTTTGATTTTTCCAAATTTATCTTTCGTTATAAAAATATTTATGATTGAAGTGTTCAGATTTATAACTATCTACTATAGATAGTCAAAACTTTGTACAAAGTATAATCAGGGAGACGTTTCAGAATTAATGTCAGACTCGGACAATACCTGTCATGAAGTTATTCTAAAAAAGACAGTTACAAGAAATATCCAATTACAAATCTGTCAGTGACATATTTTGCACTTTGAGTGAAATAGGTGAAGGAAATAACAACCAGATTATTCTGTTATCCTTTCGTTTTCATTGTAGATCTAATAATTGCATAATATTTGAAATGTCACAGTACTAAAATACCTAATTTGTTTAGCTGCTGTACGGTGACATATATAGGAACCATTATTGCAATGTGCATCCTACATTATGTACTTAAAGGGATCTATAGTAACATTTGTCAAAATCCTCAAAAGTTACTTGGAACTCTAGCGGTTCTCAAATACCTCATTAATAATAATAATAATAATGGACATTTATATAGGCTAGCGCAAATTGCAAAATAGCCTCTAAGCGCTGAACAATATAATTACATACAAATTATCAAATGAAATTTCAAGTTACATATAAAACATACATAAACAAACATTGATTAACTATTACAAAAATGCTAACTTAAACAAATTAGTTTTTAACCTAGATTTAAAAGTATCTACATTTGGGGAAGTACGGATATTAAGGGGAAGATTGTTCCATAGAAATGAAGCAGCATAGGAAAAGGATCTTTCACCATAATATTTTGAGTTAATTCGTTGTGTGAATTCCAGGAGAGACTGTGTAGATGATCGGAGTGTTCGAGTGGGAGTGTAGTGGTGAATTAAATCTATTGTATTTGTATTACCAATAGAAGCATGGGGCAGCTTTCGTTTCCCCCAAAATTTGTCTTCGGTTATACAAATATGTATGAGTATGGTTAAAGGTTCATATTTATAATTACTAGCAAATTACCCGTCACCAGATCTTTGAGTAAGATAATGTTGTATGTTGTATTTTTGTATTTCGTTATTTTTTGTATCTGTCCTGTAAAAAACATTTGGTCAATTAATGGAATATCTGTTTGAATGGTTATGATATGATTTATTAAGTGAATAATTAAAAATACAATCTCATATTCATAGGCATATGCGTTCAAATTCCACTTTGATGAAAAAGGGCTGTTTTGGGGTTCCCCCCCCCCTCAAAAACATATTCACGGACACCATGAACCCCCCTCACAAATTCTTCACCGACACCCCCGCCCCCTTTTGAAAGAATCTTCACCAGTACCCCCTCTCGAGAAAATCGAGACACCCCCCTCGCGTCGAAAAATATTCACCGACAACCCCCCCCCCCCCCTCGAAAAAATCTTCTCCTACACCCCCACCACCCCCCTTCGAAAGAATCTTCACTGTTACCCCCTCTCGAAAAAATCTTTACTGACACCCCCCTAGAAAATTCTTCACCGACAACCCCCCCCCCTCGAAAAATCTTCAAAAACACCCCCCCCCCCTTTCAAGATTCTTCACCGACATCCCCCCCCCCCCCCCGGTGGTGATTCAATCTCATATTCACAGGCATATGGGTACCCGGGTGGGGGGGGGGGGGGGGGGGTGTAGTTCAAATCCCCCTCAAAAAATATTCACGGACACCCACCCCCCTTACAAATTCTTCACCGACACTCTCCCTCGAAAATTCTTCACCGACAGCCCCCCCCCCCCCACTCAAAATACTTGACTGACACCCGACCCCTCAAAAATGTTGGTTGAGGAAATAACCACCCCGCCCCCCCCCCCCCCTCAAAAAATATTCACGGACCCCCACTCCCCTCACAAATTCTTCAGCGACACCGAAAGAATCTTCACTGACACCCCCCTTGAAAAATCCCCCACCGGCCCCCCTTCGAGATTCTTCACCAACATCCCTCCCCCCTTCGAAAGAGTCTTCACCGGTACCCCCTCTTGAAAAAATTGTCATCGACACCCCCCTCGAAAATTCTTCACTGCCCCCCCCCTACGAAATATTTTACCGACACCACCCTCGAAAATTCTTCACCGACACCCCCCTCGAAATACTTGACCGACACCCCCTCGAATTACTTGACCGACACCCCCCTCGAAATACTTGGCCGACACCCAGCCCCTGGAAAATTTTGGTTGACGCAATAACCCCCCCCCCCTACCCCCCCCCCCCCTACCCCCCCCCCCCCCCCCCCCCTTGTAAAAACCCTAGGTATGCTGCCAGCGATCACATGTCAAACAATAAACAGTATAGTATTAATTAAATCGTTGTCAAGTTGATCAATAACCCTAATTCCTTGCTCTTCTTGTTTATACACATTATTTACAAAAAGCACACATTTTTTATACTTGAGTACAACAAAGTATGCACTTCGAGTAAACATTTACAATTAGCCTTTATTCAGAAAATTAAACCAGTGACAGAGAGAAACCTATTTTGGTAGCCGTATACCCTGTTTTGCCAATTTTGCGAATATCGTGTTGAAAATGTGAACAAAAATCACCGATCAAATTCAGTCATGCATATATACGGACATGTACAATCACACGAATGTGTGTACAATGTAGTAGATTGTGCGTTGACAATGCACAGATGCCGGACCTACAATATTCCGCTACTCTGTATATAGTCTATGCAAATTCCCCGCCCGACGGTCGCTTTCGCTTTTGGATTTTACCGTGAACGTAGATTGTCTGAGCATGTAAGACATCAATGCGATGTATAATTCCGCCACAGAACCTGGCTGTACCTCAGCATGTCTGTACGCAGTACTATATACCAATGCAAAACAGATCCCGTCCCTCCCGTTTAGTGGACCAGCGAAACTTTCTGATATATCGCGAAATATAGTTAAAAAGGATATCGCACAGCTTGCGTACAAACGTCAGATCCATCGCCCAGCTAAAAAAATATACGCGAAAAATACCGTGATGGACAGCAACACACGGACACCAACCCCGTCCTCTTATTATAATATAGATAACTGTGTATAAAATCAGTGTAATAAGTGAGCGAATATATCACTTTGCGTTTTCGCTCATTACTCGGTCATATGACATTCATTTACCATGGAATGTTCACCCATCACTCAGTGGACATATCAGGGCCCCATTGCAGAAAGAGATACAATCGATTGTAAGTTGCAATTAATCGTAAGTCAGATCACGTGTTCTAGATGTGCAAATCTGATTGGTTGAAACGCGTAAATTTTCTGACTTACGATCAATCGTAACTTACAATCGATTGTATCTCTTTCTGCAACGGGGCCCAGATCATATAAATACACGTTTTATCAACCATTTGCCAGTTTTTGCACAAGATAGTGACTAATAATTATTATTAGATCCCTTTTAGAACGGGAAAACACATGTGTAAATGCATTATCAATTTAGTTTTGCAAACGTTGTGAACAAAATTGTATTTTACTTTTATTTTTTCCCTTATTGAAACTTGAAACTTGAGAGTACATTTCCACCGGATGCTCACAGTCAGTATTAGTCCGGGAGCCAGCGGGGGTCAGCCTAGCTGAAAAGGTTACCAATTTTCATGTACATACCAATTTAGTATTATTATGCCCCTTAGTATGGAAATGAAAGTCTGGCTGGTTATTGGTGGTGGGTGTGGCAGGGAGGGCCATGAAAAGGGGCCCCCAAAACTAGGCTAGCCTAGCTGAAAAGGTAACCTCGTAAAATCGGTGGGATATTATCGGGCGTAGCCCAAGATTCAATGAAACACCATTGCCAGACTTTTTAGGTGGTGGGGCGTAGCCGCCAGACGCCCTTAAAGACCCACATTTTATATATCGACCAATAAGCTTCGAATGTTATCAGGAAGAGAACGTTACAGAGTTAGTATCAAACTCGGACAATACCATAACGTTTTTCTCAAGAACACAGTTTAAAGAAGTATGTAATTAAAAATCGGAAAGTGACGTATTTTGCATGCGTATCAAAAGCTCTAATAATTATTGTGTTTTGTTGCAAACAAGTGTTAATACACATGACGATTATAATTCTACTCCCAGTGCATGCACCCTCCAAGGGAAAAATAACCAGTATCTGCTATTTTTTCCGATTTTCACTTTTTTTGCAGAAAAATACTCAATACACAATGCTTTTTCATGTGATACATTCAGTTTTCTGAAAATATTTCGTTAAAATCTCTAAAAGCAGTACAGTCAACCATGACTTTCCCAAAGGAAAAAAGCAGTTTCTACAAAGTTATTCTCGTGACATAACTATTTTAAGATACGGATAATCTGCATTATCCGTATTGAAAATATTGCTGTTTTTGAAAATAATATGTCATTAATCATGTATGAAATATGAAGCACAAAAGAATAAAGGAAACTAAACATTTAAAGGCGCACTTATCTAACAGATTCAGTGTTGCATACACACATAACAACATCTGATATTGCATTTCAACATTATTCTATGAAGTGCACATTTTGTGACAAAAGCTAGACAAGTGTACGTTAAAGTCTATTCAGAGACATGGTCTATACCGTGCAACTTTACTGCTGCATTACTTACATTACGAATGTATGACACAACATTTTTCTTCGTTTATTAATAACACAAGGAATACACATTTACCCTACGTATGTCTTTATGAAGATACTGCTTTGTTTCCTTGAATAAATCATGCACGGGCAGTTTTTAGGCTAGTTTAGTCCATATTTAAAGAAACTTGTGATGGTGCTCTTTATTAATCAAAAGTTGTTTTTCCTTTCAAGTATGTAAACTTAACTAACGAATGTATACAAAAAACAGTATGTCTGGTTAATGAATATTATAAGGAGAACACATATTTGCCCTTTATTTCTTTGTATATACTGCTTTTTTTCCTTGGGTAAACCGGTCACGAACTGGGGACTTTCCCAAAGTATCTAAATTTGTATTACAATCTTCAAATTAAAAGAAAAGTGCAATTTCTCATGGATGCAGGGAAAAAAGACACTATAATATACATTATAATTACAAAATGCAATGAAGTAAGCTTCAAAAGTTTATTATTTTCGAGCGTCTGTGGTGAAAACACAAAATGGTCAATATCTCAGTATGTGAAAAACGTAGATGTAGATACTGCTTTTTTCCATGGAGGACAGAATTATAGACATGAATAAAATCATAAACGTATACGGATTAAATAGAACATATCCAGACCAGATCATACCAATGACTTTAAAAATTGCACGCACTTATAGGGATCTAGTAACTTTGTTGGCATGTGCAAAAAGTGATGAATGGTTGATTCAATGTACATGCAGTGTATAATGTTGTTATCTGATATGTCCACTGGGTATTGTGTGAAAATTCCAAGTTAAATGGACTTTATATGGCCGAGTAATGAGCAAAAATGCAAAGTGATGTTCACTAACTCAGTGCACTGATTTTGTACACAGTTTCGACGATCCAGTGGATTACTTCGCTCCATTCCATCCAGAGCTTCGTGCGCTCAGAATACGGCCGTACGGCTCTATCTAGCCTCTGACTTCGCTTAGCGCGCGCGCTTGAAGCTGAACGTACAGTACATGCAATATAGCCGGACACATGCAAGCCAATATTTTAGGTACGACATAAGGTAAAGCGTTAATTAACGTGATTGAAATAAAAGATTTAAATGATAATTATCTTCATACTAAAGGGACGTTTGAAAAAATCAAACCCTATTTTATTCTTCTTTTACCATAAGCTAAACAACACGGTAGAAGAGAAACGAGGAAGCTCCAAGTAATTTTCGTGGATTTGGACACTTTACAGGTATGACTTTAACATCTGAACACTTCAATCGTAAATATCTTTTTAACGAAAGGGAAATTTGAAAAACCAAAACCGGTCCCATGCTTTTGTTGGTGTTAATACGAACGTTAACAACAAGGTATATGAGAGAACCGCTAGAATTCCAATTGGATTTTGAGGATTTACCGGAAACGGGCACTTTTGCTCAAGTTGTGATCCATATATAATCTGATATCAACCAATAAGTGTTGAGTTTTCAAACTACTCGATTTGATGAGTTACAAGTAGTTTTGTGCTACCGACACATCATTCATTATATCATCACGTGTCTATGGACAACCAGATTATTCTGTTATCCTTTCGTTTTCATTGCCGCTCGAATAATGGCTGGATACAGCTGTTAAAACACAAAGTCTTGTTAGAAATTGTACACGACTGAAATACCTAATTTGTTTAGCTGCTGTTCTTGTGACCTAGAAACCATTATTGCAATGTGCATCCTTCATATGTACTTGATGTTAACCCTTAAAGGGATCTAGTTAAATTGTCAAAATGTTCAAAATTTACTTGAAACTCTAGTGGTTCTAACTTACCTCATTGTATTTGTAGTACCAATAGAAGTATGGGGCAGCTTTCGTTTCCCCCCCCCCCCCCCCCAAAAAAAAAAAAAATGAATAAAAATAAAAACATTTTCTCTTCGGTTTGAATGTTATGCGGATTGAAGTGTTCAGATTTATAATTATATACTGGATGATAACTGTGTATAAAGTCGGTGCAACGAGTTAGCGAATATCACTTTGCATTTTTGCTTATTACTCGGTTATAATATGACATTCATTTACCATGGAATGTTCACATATCACTCAGTTGACATATCAGAGCATACATGCACGTTTGATCAACTATTTGCCAGTTTTTGCACAAGATAGTTACTAATAATTATTATTAGATACCTTTAAGAACGGGAAAACACATGTGTAAATGACAATGTATTATTAATTTCGTTTTGTAAACGTTGTGAATTTTTTTTATTTTACTTTAATTTGTTCTCTTATTGAAACTTGAACTCGAGTGTACTTTTTCACCCGACGCGCGCTCACAGTCAGTATACTAGCACGCGATGAGGCCTTTTCTCGCAAACCAAACTGTTGTACAGTGTAGGTGCAAGTACAATATCTTGGCCTAGCGGTTTCAGTTTTAGTTTCAGTTTATTTTATTTCATTTCCAACAAAATCAATATACATATAATTGTACAAAACAAAACAAATGATACATTATATAAAATTAAGTAGATGTACAATGAAAATAAGAATCATACAGAATATATAATGTAGGCCTAATTGGAAATGGAGGGATCCACTGAAAAGCAATGCTTGTAGATTGTGGACCCCTCGAGTAATAATAAAGCAATTAAATGATAATTCATAACCGATTCGAATAATACTTTACAAACGTACTCTTAAAAAAAAAATTACCAAAAATTGTACATTTCAATTTGAATTGCTTCCAGTAAAAGTTACTAAAAACATACAAGGTGAGCCGACAGAGCCTTCGACGAGCAGAACAAAATAATACGACACAACACAAAACAACGTGCATAGCACAATGAAAAAATGAATAGTAACATACGTGATGGTAACATAAAGAGAAATGATGGTTGGATGTCGACAGAGACAAAACTGTTGACGCATACGAGTATAAGCGATATTGGAGCGCTCAATATAAATATAAAATAATTTAAAGGCAATACAATAAACTAATACACTAACAGAAAGATGACGACATTTTATTGACATGTAATTTGTAGAATAAACAATATAAGGGAGATAACCATAATTCTCATTTTAATGTGTTTCATAAGATTGTTATAATGATATTTTAATTTTGTTCTTAAATAAATTAAATTAAGTAGCATTTTTAATGTTATCATTAAGAGTATTCCAAAATTTGGGACCATTATAAATAAAAGTATTTTGAGCCAATAACGTTCTCAATAATGGTAAATGAAATTCCCCCGAATGTCTAGTTGGGTACTTATGAACTAATTGTTTTTTTAAAAACATTTTATCAAAAATTGCGGGTAAGGTATTATTTTCATATTTATACATAAATTGACCGAGGTGAGATAAATATAGGTCCTTAACTTTTAATATATTATTATCAAAAAACAATAAATTTGTGTGAGAGCGTGGGGCCGTATCAAAAATAATACGAAGTACTTTCTTTTGCAATAATAACAATTTATCTAATAATGTTACGTGAGCGTTACCCCAGGTCAAAATACCATAATTTAAGTATGGTAATATCAAAGATGAATACAACATAAGTAAGGATGATGAGGGGAGGTGAAATTTTAATCTATTAATTATACCAATATTGCGAGAAATAACATTACAAATATTATTTATATGAAATTTCCATGAAAGTTGATTATCTACGGTAACCCCTAAAAATGTAATATTAGAAACGTTTTCCAAAATAAAATCTATGGGTAACGAATGTATAGATTTGATAAAAAGCATATATTTAGTTTTCTGCAAATTTAATGATAATTTATTTGCTCTAATCCACTTTAATACCTTGACTAATTCAACATTAATTATTTCTGCAAGAGTGTGGGGATTATCATGAGAAAAAATAAGTTAGTGTCATCGGCGAAAAGAACAAACGATAGAACATCAGATGACCTACTAAAATCATTAATATATAAAATAAATAAGAGTGGGCCTAAGATGCTTCCTTGCGGGACGCCACAAGATATATTACGTAACTCTGAACTATGATTATTTACAAATACATATTGTTGTCTATTAGAGAGGTAATTCCTGAACCACTCCAAGGCCTTACCACGCACACCGTAATGAGAAAGTTTATAAAGTAAAATATCATGATTAACTGTGTCGAAGGCCTTGGAGAAATCCAGGAAAATACCTACCATGTGGGAAGATTTATCAATACGTAGCATGGGCAACTTTCTCAATAAAAGACAATAACGCATGGGTAGTACTATATTTTTCTCTAAACCCAAACTGAAAATTCGAGAGAATATTTTCACTTTTCAAAAACGAAACTAATCGAATATATATAATTTTTTCAAGTATCTTAGAAATAGATGGCAATAAAGATATTGGACGATAATTAGTGATATTTAACTTGTCACCCTTCTTAAATAAAGGAATAACTTTAGCTATTTTCATTTTGTTAGGGACTTGACCATTTAACAAAGACAAATTAACAATATGAACTAGAGGATCTACTATGTAAGGAATAATGCCTTTTAAAATACAATTATTTATACCATCACAACCAGAACTTTTCTTATCATTAAAATTTGAAACAATATCCAATATCTCAAATTTATGTGTAGGAGTAAAGAATATTGAATTGGGATTAGATGGGCCTAAAAATTCAACAAAGTGTTTATCAGTCAATGGAATATCTTTAGCTAAATTGTCTCCGACAGAAGAAAAATATTTATTAAAAATGTTAGGTATAATGTGAGGATCATCAATAATCTCATTATCAACATTAATTATATTTATGTCACATTTATTTTTCACTAAATTCATTGCTTGTTTAATAATCTTCCACGTATTTTGCATATCATGCTTATATAATTTTAAGCGATCCACAAAATATTTTCTCTTTTCCAAACGAATTATTTTAGTCAAAGTATTTTTATACGAGGTATATTTTATTTTAGACTGATCAGTTCCAGCTATCTTGTATTTATAATAAAGGTTATTCTTTCTATTTATCGATCGCAATAAAGACTTGGAAATCCAAGGTAGTCTAGGATTATTTTTATAAGTATTACCCTTATCCCTTTGAATTGGCATACAAATATCTATTTGACCATTTAAAATTTCACAAAACATATTATATGAACAATTTACTTCATCAATATCATAAACACAAGACCAATCCATATTTTCAAGGCTAGCACCAAGACGTGCAATATTCTCACAATTTACTTTACGTCTTAATGGACGAGGACCACTTTTGACATATTGTGATAATAGGATAATGATCTGTCATATCAGAAAGAACAATGTAAGATTCAGGATGAGGTATAACATTAGAGAAAATATTATCAATTAAAGTAGATGAGTGGCTTGCAACACGAGTTGGCTTGGAAATGAGAGGTAAAAAGAAGCACTTAAGAAAATCTCAAGAAAATCCTGAGACAAACTATTATGATCATGTTCACGTTTCAATAAATTAATATTAAAGTCGCCCATTATAAAACAATGCTTATTATTAAATAAAGGACAACGCAATAAATCGGATGAGTGCAATAAAAAATCTTTCACGCTAGAATTAGGTGGTCTATAAATAACGCCTATTAATATATTTTTACTATTGGGAAAAATTATTTCAATAAAAAGAGATTCAATAAAATCATTACTAAACGAAATTTCATCTCGAACAATATAATTATATTTTGTATGAACATATAGGGCTACACCGCCACCAATTCTTTCTTGTCTATTTTTAACCACAAAATCATAATCAGGAAGATAATATGGTTGATTAGAATCTTGAGTTACCCAAGTTTCTGAAAGACCAATTACAGAAAAGGAATTTTGAGTGGGGTTATCCAAAAATAATTTCAAATCATCAAAGTGTTTATTCAGACTTCTTATATTTACATGTAATAAAGAAAACGTATATTTTTTAAAGTCCTTTATTGTATCACAAAATTGATTATTAGTTATATATTTAGTAAAATTATAACTTGCTGGATCATCAAAGTTAAAATCAAATTTTAATTCTTCTGAAGAAGCATTAATATGATTCACTACGGTTTCATCATAATGTGTTAATGAATCAAAATTTGCTGCATTCACAGTTGTTGAGGATCTAAATATATCAAAAAGGTCATCATTATTGAGCGTATTAAAAGCCATTTGGTCGTTCAAGGTCGCCATATCGAGCTAAAGAGCAAGGACTGAAAGTATAAACATAAATAACAGATTCCATTCAAAATATACTCAAATACTGTATGTGGTTATTAAAAATGACATTACCTAAACAAACTTCAATTTGTTGACTTCTTAGTGTACTATAACGTGTTATTCTCAGAAGATGGCTAGATCTAAGACACTGGAATGTTAACTTTTTTATATTGACATTAATGTCAGAACATCAAACCACAATGCATGGCTATAATTATTTTCACCCTTTTAACTCCTGCACGAAACAACATCATGACATCGCATTCGTCATTATTAGCATCATCGCCTACATTTTTTCTCGGTCTCATCTATGAATGAGTCTCATTTTCCTTAATTTTCATCATCGAAAATTATCGATACTGATAAACATCATCTCCTTTTTCAACTTCATTTCCCTTTCCTTTTTATTTCTGATCTGGCTATTCTTCCATGTTCTCTTGTATGTGTCAATGAGGGACATATGATAAATGTGTTTTTTTATTACATTATTACATTAACAGAAAAAGACTATATTAACCCTAATCCCACTGGGTTATTTTGGTCACTTGAGTCCACTGGGGGGGGGGGGGGGGGGGGGGGGGGGGGCGGGGGGGGGGGGGGGGGGGGGGGGGGGGTGGGGGGGGGCCTTTTTGGCCCCCCCCCCCCCCCTCAAATCTCGGCAATGAATGGGACCGGTCGACTCGAAAATTGGCACACACGTAAAACAAGTCAAGTAGAATAAGAATTTGAAAAAAAAATAATTTATTATTTTTAAAATAATTAATGACAATTTTGAATATGCAAATATTTGACGATTTTGGGAAAAAATTGGGATTTTCATCTAAAATCAAAAGAAATTACAGGATTTCTTCAGGTTTTCTGTAAAAATACCTTCAAATGATGTTATTCATCATATCCATGTTTTTTATGGTGATAAAATATATCACTAATTTGCATAAATATGCAAATTAGTATTCCCGGATTTATCCACATTGTTTTCATTCTCATTCTTATGTATTTTATTGTTTTTTTGTCGTTGTTTTTTTTGTTTTTTTGGGAGAATTTATCTCTGAAGAGTATGACTTCAACTAAATTTTTAATAACAAAGAAATAATCCAAATTATAATTAAAAGCAACAATTATAACAGATCTGGAGTTTACAACATCGGATATAGGAATTACATAGAAACCTGTACAAAAGTTACATTTTTTTGTGACGGACGAGCAATTATCGACCTCTAAAATCAGTTCTACAGGTCCGATCGGAGTGAATTATATATCAAAACATGCGGGAGACTTGAGAGAAAATAGTCATGAAGTTTGAACGCGAAATTCCAAGTGGTCTAGATGCACGACGAAAAAAAACGACAGGGGGGGGGGGGCCTAAGTGGGATTAGGGTTAAAGGAAAAATTAGAAATAGTATCAACCACTCTATCCGTTTCCTATTTAGATACACGTATTCAACATACACATACTATATTTTTGGTAGCACCAACGTAGACGTAATATGCTATGAATTATATTTTGTAACATATTTATTCAAGAAGTGGCATCGTCTCTACGTTCCGATTTATAATATCATATCCCATTCTTTGAATGATAATGGTTGAAACTGCACTGAGATTCCATTTGCTAAGAAGATGACGTCATGGCGTCTGTACTCTATAAAGGCTGGTTGTAGAAAAAGTGCCAACAAAATAATGAGAGTTAAGCCCTCTGCAGACAGAGCTGACTCGACCCGATCCGACTGGTTTCAATCAGGCTAGAGTTGGGCCCGGTCGGTCGGATCCGTTTCATCGTGTTGAATCGGCCTCATCTGGCATCCGACTGTCTCTCGACTCTCAAGTTGTCATCCCTGGGTTTTCTTTTATTTTTTTCTCACCATGCTGCTGTGAAAATATGAAGAAGAAAAAAAAGTCGCCCATGATGACAATCAGAAATTGACCTCGTCATCTATGGGGATGGCAATAGACCGGCAGCCCAGATGTCTTTCAGTTATGTATCGAAAAGCGTACTGATTTCTGAACGTGCCCCCGGAATATTTTGGATTTGGGCAGTTTAGCACTCTCAAGATGCGGTTTATGTTATTGGAATTTGAAAAATGATTAGCCTACATCTACACGTATTCATAGGTCTACATACTATAAACACGTTGTTACACACACATATAAGATGCCTTCATATAAAATATATCAACACACAAACAAACAGTAAACATAAACGTCAACTCACAAACACTTACACAAACACACACGAATGTGAATACACACACATACAGTCACACACACAAGCCCGCACCGACACACTCGAAAATACACACACACGCGCGTACACACACACACACACACACACACACAGAAAACAAGTGGAACATTAAAGGGACTAAGTAACATTGTCCAAATCTTCAAAATAAAATTGTAATTCTAGTGGTTCCCTTATACCTTGTATTCGTATTAATTAACAATAAAATCATGGGACAGGTTTCGGTTTTTCAAATTTCCCTTTCGTTACAAAGATATGTATGATTGAAGTATTCAGATAAGAAAAACTCAGGGCGAGTTTTTCTTCCGTGTACAAAGTGAGTGCAGTGAGTTACTGAATATCACTTTGCATTTTCGCTCATTACTTGGCCATACAATGTCCATTTGACTTGAAATTTTCACACAATACCCTGTGGACATATGAGATAACAATACATTGCATCAACCATTCATCAATTTTTGCACATGTCAACAAAGTTACTAGATTACTTAAATGTTGCTTGTAAATATCGGCTTCTATGGTGGTGTAGATAGTACATGTGGTTTGCGGTTGCACCATGTATAAGGAGAGGATTGATAAGTCCTAAGAAGGACTGTTGGTTTTCTTTCTAGGATAGTACTAAAAAGGACTTTGGTAGTCCTAGAAAGGACTGTATAGTTATAGCAAACCCTCTCCTTACAATAACTATACCGGCGCTGTAGTTCTTATCAGAACTACAAGCTCAAGAAAGAATACCAACAGTCCTTTCCAGGACTACCAACAGTCCTTTCTAGGACTACCACAGTCCTTGTTAGGACTATCCTAGAAAGAAAACCAACAGTCCTTCTCAGGACTTACCAATCCTCTCCTTATACATGGTGCAACCGCAAACCACATGTACTATCTACACCACCATAGAAGCCGATATTTACAAGCAACATTTAAGTGGAACATTATTTTATTTGTTTAACATTGTTTTATTCAGGGTACATGTTTAATTTTTTTTAGCTCAAAGCATAATATATTATACATATCAAATTTCACCCACATTTTTATATACAAATTTCATTTTTGTTTAAAACGTTCTGTTGAGATGTGATGAACCAACTTTGACAATATGTTATTCCTTGGTCATTTTTTTTTGTTTTGCCAAATGATTGGGGGGGGGGGGGGAGGGGGGGGGGGGGGGGGGGGGGGGGGGGGGGGGGGCGAGACGTGCCCCCCTGTGCGCCCCCCACACCCCCACCCTCCCCCGTAGCTACACCCACTGAGTAGTAGTAGTAGTAGTGGTAATAGTAGTAGTGGTAATAGTAGTAGTAGTAGTAGTAGTAGTAGTAGTAGTAGTAGTAGTAGTAGTAGTAGTAGTAGTAGTAGTAATAGTAGTAGTAGTATGACTATGAAAAACTATTTTAAATTGGATTGTACACATGAGATCCTTAACCATAGACTCTATGAAAAACTATTTTATATTGGATTGTACACATAAAATCCGTAACCATAGACTCTATGAAAAACTATTTTATATTGGATTGTACACATACGATCCTTAACCATAGACTCTATGAAAAACTATTTTATATTGGATTGTAGGCTACACATAAGATCCTCAACCATAGACTCTATGAAAAACTATTTTATATTGGATTGTACACATAAGATCCTTAACCATAGACTCTATGAAAAACTATTTTATATTGGATTGTACACATAAGATCCTTAACCATAGACTCCATGAAAAACTATTTTATATTGGATTGTACACATACGATCCTTAACCATAGACTCTATAAAAAAAACTATTTTATATTGGATTGTACACATGAGATCCTTAACCATGACTCTATGAAAAACTATTTTATATTGGATTGTACACATAAGATCCTTAACCATAGACTCTATGAAAAACTATTTTATATTGGATTGTACACATGAGATCCCAAGACTCTATGAAAAACTATTTTATATTAGATTGTACACATAAGATCCTTAACCATAGACTCTATGAAAAACTATTTTATATTGGATTGTACACATAAGATCCTTAACCATAGACTCTATGAAAAACTATTTTATATTGGATTGTACACATAAGATCCTTAACCATACACTCTATGAAAAACTATTTTATATTGGATTGTACACATAAGATCCTTAACCATAGACTCTATGAAAAACTATTTTATATTGGATTGTACACGTGAGATCCCAAGACTCTATGAAAAACTATTTTATATTGGATTGTACACATAAGATCCTTAACCATAGACTCTATGAAAAACTATTTTATATTGGATTGTACACATAAGATCCTTAACCATAGACTCTATGAAAAACTATTTTATATTGGATTGTACACATAAGATCCTTAACCATAGACTCTATGAAAAACTATTTTATATTGGATTGTACACATAAGATCCTTAACCATAGACTCTACCCAGGTCGAAATTCCAATAGAACCAAGACCCATAGGAATCCCATAGACACCCATAAGCCTAATGGTTTCTAAGGGATCCTATGGGTTTCAAAAGGGAAAGTGGAACATGGGTTTCTATGGGTAGGGATTCCTATGGGTCTTAATTTCTATGGGTTTTGATTTTGGGAGACTTTCGACCTGGTTAATGTCTATGGGTCCCATAGAACATCATAGAAAACCCATAAAACATCATAGGAAACACATAGGGAACGCATAGGATTGTCCCATGGTTTCTACGGGAAATTCGACTTGGGTCATTATTATCATTGTTATTACAGTTATTATTAAACCAACAAATTAACTGTCCAAAGTGTTACATCAGAATACATGAATGAACTTTTGGCATAAAGAAAATGATACACATCTGCTTCAACAATATATCATCATTATTTACAGTCAAGCAAACCTGGACCAGTATTCAATTTCAATCTAAAACTCATTATTTACTGATTTTTTCTATTTTTTATTAGGATTCAATTGAGTGAATAACTGGAAATTTTACAACATTGTGACATATAATTTCTGTACTAAAATATGATTTTAATATGAAATCCTTTCATTTCTAAGCCTAATCAATTGCTAAGTAAATATCTTAGCATAGCAAATTGCTAAGTTAATTGATTATTTTTTCTAAACTTGTATATAATAGAATACTAGCCCTGAATGTAATAAATCATCTAAAAATACATCAAAAAGGGAGTACATGACAAACTCACATGACACGACCATGCCAATTTCATGAAATCAATCATGCATATACACAAATTATAAATGGCCTTATTGCAGTAACAAGTCAATTATTACAATGCATCACGTATAGCTAACATGTATGGTATAAACTATAGTATAAAATGTATTTCTAATAATAAACAGTCAAGTCTGTCATCACAAAATCCTGTGAAAAACGAGGTAGAATTTCAGTAGTTCATCAACTAGTTAGTAGACTGCTATTCATCTTATCTACTCCATTTAAAATAAAACACTCTTTGGTAGTGGATTTCTTCTGGGCTTGGGAGCTTAAGTGTGGATAAAAACGCTTGGTACAGGACACATACTATGCAGGTCAACACTAGCACTTGCACGTTTGCCTGGGCCAAGTAAAATATTGAGGTCCAGCAAGTAAAATTTTATAAATTGTCTTGCTTGCCCGATTGGCCAACTGAATAATTGTCAACTACGAAAGTTCACTGTAATTTCATATATGTGTAAATCTCATCTAGAGAGGGCAAGTAAAATACTGATATATACCAGAACATTCCCATATCGTAACAGTTCTGATGAGATTTCTGTACATATAAGCTGTCAACAGGATTTAAACCTCTAAAATATCCAAATAACAACAAATTTATTTCAATAAGAAGCATCAGGAATGTTGTAAGTTAAATGACAGTCAGTTGTTGAATCCTATTCTTTCATATTCTCCCAAACTCCAGTGGAGTTACATTGTATAGTCGATGCAATGCAACTTTGGTATGGATAGAAAAGAAGAATGTTAGAGACTTTATTTTTACAACCGGGCTCTCCCCCGAGGTGGCCAACATGACACATCAGATAGACTCTCACCATAGGCGTTTGATGTAGATTATATTCATTCCTAGCCAAATAAAATTTCTGGTGGCCATTGGCATACAAATGAATACAAAATCCAACTATAGACACTGTTGTACAGGCCTGTTGTCACTTAGAAGAACAAAGACTAATCTTGCCTCCTAACATTCCATATTCTCCCAATCGAGTGGCAGCGAAGTTAATCACTGCCTTAAAGTTTTGGTATGGATAGAAAAGAAGAATGTTGTAGACCTGTAGCCTAGATATACTTCATGACAGTAAAGTCACTGTAAATTCTGCAGGATATCAAATCCATTTCTAGTCACTGTCATACACTTTGGGCGTCAGTTGGAAGTAGAAAAAGGTGTAGATCAACACAACAACCCCAAGTAATGCCACCAACACCAAGAGAGATTCCTGCATTTGAACAAAAGGAGAGAAATTGGAGGAAATGAAAAGCAAGATAAAATCCAATAATACCATATTTATATTATTATGTAAAATGTGCATATCATGTATGTTGCTATGTGTTGTAAGAAAGGGAGTTGATACGAAGGGGAAAGAGAAAAGTTCAACATTCTATACGTATACCCGATATCACATTTTAAGAGTGGTACTTATAACCCGACCTTTAATCATGATGGCATTCTGCAATATCATAATTTAAGACTTTTTTCTTAGTTATTGGCCATCAAATTCTGATTTCGAGCAGCCACAAATTCAACATCAAAAAGGGCGAGAACATATTTATTCTAAAAAAAAAATTTTCCTTTCTTTATTTGGGCTTGTCTACATTCTCCCTACTTCCTTTGTTCCCCACGCTTCTATTTAAAAATGGTCTCCCAAAATGAGTGATACATTTTATATTTGATTAAATTAACAAAGTAAGAGGATAATTATTTTTAAAAACCCACCGTAAGGCCAAATCCTCCTTTCTTAAATTGGGCCTCATTCTTCATTCTTTTTACTTCTTTCTTCGTCCTCTTCTGCTCCTGTTTCCCAATTGACTTCCTGTATTGATCCACGGAAAGATTGGCTCTCTGAGACGCATCCTTTTTACCCATCTCTCTTCAAGTCTGGAAAATGTAAATAAATTAAATATAACTATAACCTGTTAGGTCTTTATCACTTAAAACAAACTTATTGAAATTTGAATGGTAAGTTTAAGTTAAGAGTAAGACACTCTTTTGTGGCTCTCTACTGCTCCTGTTTCCTGATGACAGTCTTCCTGTATTGATCCACGGAAAGATTGGCTCTCTGAGACGCATCCTTCGTACCCATCTCTCTTAATGTCTGGAAAAAGAAAATAGAACGGAATACGTATTGAACTCGTCTTCCTGTACTCTGTAGGCCAATCTCTCTTTAAAGTTCAAGTCTGAAAAATATAAATAGCATATTGCATAAATAAATTGTAACCTGTTTAGTGTTAATGTTAATTTACTAGTGTTAGTGTTAGGATATAGACAGTCTAATTAATTAGGTCTGTCAATCTGTAATTGTAAATCTTTTTTAAAATGATTTAATAAGTTACAAACAATAATGTTAGGCTTGCTTGCAGTTGCAGTTGCATGCTTTTCAATTCACAATTCATTCAATTTCAATTGACTTCCTTTGTTGATCCACATAAGTCTTTGAGTTTGAGTTAGGCGCATCATTTAGCCTTATTCGCCATCTCTCTTCGGGCTGAATGGTAAAACCGGAATAAGATTTTCTTTTCTAAACCACAAATCTCAAGAGTCAATGATGAACGTACGCAGCTCAGCTCAGCTCAGCTGCACACATACCTGTACTGTCATGTGTAAAATACTTTGTATGTTACACATGACCCCACACACTTCGTGGTGCCTTTGTTCTAGGCCGCTAGCGTCCGGTCGTAACCATTAACAACTCATTGTCAACTGGGTCAAAGTGAATTCGCTCACACCCCTCGAACAATCAATTGCCCCACCGAGCGAAAAAATAACGCACTACGTCAATGTGATTCTGTATACTAAGCACAAACGGTATAAGTGGTGGTGCTGGTGGCTGCACAGCCGGCAGCCACAGCCTCAGCCAGCACAGTGCAGGATTCTCTCAATTGTCATGATTGTCAAATTGTCGTCTGCTTCTTTTAATAGAAGCTCTAAACTGGAAGTAATGCCCTAAATGCATTTCTGCAAATAAGAAAATAAACTTTATTTGATTCACACGTACCTCTATTCCGTACTTTCAATCAAATGTCATGGAATTCCATTCATAATCTACCACACAATTGCTAAACAAATGCCTCAGGCTCAGCTTCTCAGGTCCGGTCGGTATCGATTCATCTTCACTGCACTGCACCACGTATTACTGTAGTTGTAACAACTTATTTTTATACATGGTTTTTCAATTATACAATATGAAGCCTCATACGCAAACTTATTGCGCAAAAGCTATAGAAACATGTGAAGTTATATTCCAGCTAAAATACATATGATGTAACATTCGGACAGCAAGATCCAATCCATGAAAATTGTGGCGTCTTTCTTGCATCTTTTGATTGCCGCATTAGCATCAAAGCCAGGTAAATATCAAACTGAAACAACTCTCAATCGTTTTGGTGTTATAAATTGTAATAGTATTGACGTAATAGTAAGAAAATGTATGGCGTTCGAAGCTAGTATTTATAATACAGTCCCACATATTCACCTTTTTGTAAAGCGATTTAATGCCAATGCCAATGCCAATGCCAATGCCAATGCCAATGCCCAATGCCCAATGCCCAATGCCCAATGCCCAATGCCCAATGCCCAATGCCCAATGCCCAATGCCCAATGCCCAATGCCCAATGCCCAATGCCCAATGCCCAATGCCCAATGCCCAATGCCCATTGCCCAATGCCCAAGGGCAATGCCCAATGCCCAATGCCCAATGCCCAATGCCCAATGCCCAATGCCCAATGCCCAATGCCCAATGCCCAATGCCCAATGCCCAATGCCCAATGCCCAATGCCCAATGGCCAATGCCAATGCCAATGCCAATGCCAATGCCTTCAATATCAAATATGTTGTTTGTGAATGTGAAGTGATTGTGATCGCGTGATGAGATGAGATCGATTCGAGTGTGATCTGTGATGCACTACGAACTATTCCCCATTCACCATGTACAACGGTTGGCTGCAGCTCAGCGCGCGATCTCATTGGCTGCCTTGCTCGTGACGTAGCTCCTCTGTGCATGTGCCCCAAATCGGCTTTGCAGCTCTGTGTAGAATATCGCATCGCGGTAGTATTGATAGCACGCATGGGCCACTACGAACTATTCCCCATTCACCCTGTACAACGGTTGGCTGCAGCTCAGCGCGCGATCTCATTGGCTGCCTTGCTCATGACGTAGCTCCTCGGTGCACGTGCCCGAAATCAGCTTTGCAGCTCTGTGTAGAATATCGCATGGAGGTAGTATCGATAGCACGCGCGGGCGCAATTGCGGGCGGCCACGATGCCCACCCCTTCTCAAAGTATCGTGAGCGATACTACACGCCAGCATCTGAGACGGTACAATTCCATGCATATTACAGCGACTGCTCTCATACAACCACAACACAGGTATTATACATACACATTATCAATCTAGAAACATCCACGAACACGATGCGACACCGACGGAAATTCGTAAGAATATCATGAAAAGTATACTACTTACCGAAATCACAGTAAGACCAAGGTATCGTATGGGCTTTCCGCTCTTGAACAGCACTTTCAAAAAATCGTGAAAAATAGAAGAAAAGTGGAAACTAGGCCGAGTTTGGTACCAGATGAAGCACAGTTGCAAGCAGAATCTTGTAGCACACCGCACGCAGGTGTAGGGGTAAGCTAGTGCGCATGCGCATCCATTTCATTCATAAAAATCGGCCCGATGCTGCCGTAGTAGTGACGTCACGTAAGCCTGGGTCGGAACGGACGGAATACCGGAATCCGTCCGGTGTGTGCGTGTTCCGGTTTGGTTTTCTCCATTCCGGTATTCCGATGAAAATCGCGGAAAACCTCTTTTTCCTCAAAAATTCATATTTTGTAGTAGAAAACTATCAGAAGAAAACAAATGACAAAAAAGTACAAGAAAGACGATGTCGAATGCAACTTACAACGACAAGAAATCCGCTGCGTTTATTATGACAGCCGATCTAGCGCGCGGTGCGGCGAGTACGGCATACGATCGACGTCGTAGACTAGCTACCCCGGCGCGCCCCGGCCCCGCAGCTAGCTGCTATCACTCAGAGCTGCGCCGTACCATGTCACCCATGTACGTAATACTGCACATGGATTAAACGATTCTCAAACGTTGACATCCAGTCCGCCCTCTATCGGTACAGCCCGCCATATCACTGGTGTACTTTGCGTGCAGGTTATGGGTCTCATTTCTTACGCGAGATATCCATCCGCCGGGAATTGGGGAATTCCCCAATTCCCGGCGGATGGATATCTCGCGTAAGAAAAAAGACCCGATAAGCTGCACGGAAAGTATACAAGTGAAGTGTTAGTGTTGACTTATTCGTGTCGTTGTACTGATATGATGTAAGCTTCAGTACACATGCAGGTTCGAGGAGTTAGAAAATGTTCGAGATATAATCAGCGCATTTTTTGTTGTTGCTGTTTTTGCAGGTAATTGTTCTCGTATAAGTAAAATAAGAGTCTAGAATAGGTGCGATCTTAATCGTAATAATCTTACATTTTCGTTCCTTTTCGGCACTTTTTAAGAGTGCAACTTGAAAAATGCAAGGTCAAGGCAGTTGAGTTGGCCTGTCTCGCAGCGCGGGGCTTGCCTGCGCTGCCGAAGCTATGGCAGACCTTCTAGTGCGTGTTCGTTCCGTATCATTCATTGGCAGGTTTTTTTTTATCGGAATACCGGATTCCGACCGGCACAACACCGGCGGATTCCGGAACAAAAAAATTCCGACATGACTCAGGCTTAACGTCACGTAATTAGATGAATACGCGCTCGCTCGACGAAACCCGGAAGCAAACACGGAAGCCATCCGTTCGTGCAATAGTTCGTAGTGTGGGCGCAATTGCGGGCAGCCATGATGCCCACCCCTTCTCAAAGTATCGTGATCGATACTACACGCCACACAAGGGAGCAGAGCTATGCTGCCCTGTGCGGGAACAATGTGGGCCAGTACAACAAAAGTTTGTCCAAATTTCACGCAAAATCGATCATAACTGGCCCTAAAAATGATACAAGTATTATTTGAACTTACCAAAATGGTCCAAATTATTCTTCAAATGTCGAAAAAAAAGGAAAAATCTGCAGTTTTGGAAATATAAACAATTATTGTATAAGAAATTTTTGTATAAACCTAGCAGCTGTAATGAATTAAAATATAAAGGCTTTAGAAATACTTTAAATAATATAATAAGGAATGTGAAGAAGCAATATTTTCAGAGGAAAATTGCTGCATATAGAAGTAACATTAAATTGACTTGGAATCTCATAAATTTAGTCTTAAATAAAGGAAGCAAAGGAGTTTCTGAAATGCAAATGAAGTGTAAAGGTGAATTAACTACCGTAAACCACATCTACAAAGTACATGGTCCACTCGGGTGGACCATTTACACGCAATATACGCTAATACACGGGAGATTAGCATACTGCCCATTCGTACACTGTACCGATCATCAGTTGAACGCTATGTGTTAGGACGCATCGGTAAGGAAAACAGACGGGAATTACTCATTTTTTTCTACATTTTGCGGTCTTCAAAACAACAGAGTCGGTAATTATTATCAAAATATATGAATTGTGGATTTTGCATTTGCTGGTAAATTGAGGGAGAAATCGGCCGACAAAAATTGTTTTCGTTTTGGATAATGCAGCAGGCGGAAGAGGTTGATCTCCACACAATGCTATTGTAATGTACCTAGGTGTGCCGTAAACCGGGGTGACCGGGGTGACCAGGGTGTCTTGTGCCTGTCCTTCTGGCTGCTTAGCCTTTGTTCTCTTGTAGTCTAGTCCTTTCGTTATGTTTTGTCTGTTACCCAGTTTTTACCTATTTATAGGTTTTTGATAATGTTTTTTAATAGGTGCTCTCGTTTCAAGCTGTGCTTTCAGAGATGTTCACCTCCAATTATATTGTTGCAAATTTTTTTGTTAATGTATGTTATTGAAAAGATTTGGAAATAAATGTTATATTGAACTTGAACTTGAAGACGTGCCCACATCTACTGAACTTCTGAAGTACATGGTCCAGAGTCAGCTGCACACATAGCTACATTACAATAGTGTTGTTGTGCAGAGATGAACCTCTTCCGCCTGCGCCTGCTGCACTATCAAACACAAATCAAAAATATTTTTGTCGGCCGATTCCTCCCTCCATTTACCAGCAAATGCAAAAAACCTCCGTTTATGTGATCCATAATTCATATAATTTGATAATAATTACTGACTTTGTCGTTTTGAAGACCGCAAAATGTAGAGATTTTTAATTTATTTCCTGTCCGTTTCCGTAGCGATGCGTCCTAAAACACAGCGTTCAACTGTTAAACGCAACAGCTAGTGTACGAATGGCCGGTATGCTCACTCTAACACCTATGTCATAGGCAGGCTGCAGTAAATAAGTTTGTGAGACTGGCCAAAATCATAAAAGGTCATGCGTCGTGAGGTCGCCTCCTTTTGCGTTACATGCCATTTTGGGCTTCTGCGGGACAATGTTACAGTTGAGAGCCAATATTTTCTGAGGAAGACCCCATACCCTATCAAAACTATACATTTTCTGAAAGGAAATTTTCCAAGGAACCCAAATATGCACTCAGAATTAACACTGGGTGTACAGGTAATTATTCATATTAACCAAAACATGGGATTATGTTTACAGTTTTAGAGGTCAGTAATTTCCTGATAACTTTTTCTAAAGTAGCTCTAGACAAGAAATTATAATGTTTTCTTGCAGAGCAGACTTAAACCCCTTTTTAATTGGAGAACGTGTTTTCTACCTCGCTTTTACCCGAGTGAGATTTCGATAAAAACAGTAGGAGGTCAGGTCGTAAAACACGCAGCGAGAGGTTGTGCAGGTTTTTAATCAAAAGTTTTTCTCCGAGTCACCCGGGTAGGTTACTATAGCAACCGCACCTCTCTCATCGTGCGACCGGCTGCTAATCGGCGCGCGCTGGTATACGTTAGCGCGAGAAATTTTGACGGTCAATTCATATCGGGTATACAACAGGCAATCGGATCGGGAGCGCACGGTAGAGTAGAATTCAGGAACAAATAATTCTAGTTAAATCTCGCTGATACACGTGTTGGGATATTGCATGAGCTGAAGATAATTTTATGATCAGCGATGAATAATGCGCACACGTAGATCTATGTACCCTGGAGTGAGCTGTTGTACTTATCAAATTTTAGATTTGTTAAACTTCCAATTGTTATATTCATAGTATTATAATTTGTATTATTTGGGCAAATTTAAGTCTAAAATTAGGAGTATGTGGAATAGTGTTTGTGTGTGAACTTACAGCAGTTTAAATTGGCAACCTTGTTTACAAGAGTACCACATGTTCCCGATCCAAAACGCGATCGCTGCAATGTTTACATTTTTTACGGCCATGACGTCATCTACCCGGGTAACGTTCTGCGCGCTTTTTAATACAATGTTTATCAGCTTAACATCCTGACGTTACCTCGCTATTACCCTAGCCCGACTAGGTTGAATCCTACCGCGCTGTTGTCAGGACGTTACCGCGATTGGACCTTTTTAATACAAACGCGGTAGAATGTCTTCCTGACAACGTCCGGACGTTACCGCGACTATTTTCCTCAATTAAAAAGGGGTTTTAGACCTTTACAGCAATATAATATTTTATGGGGTAAATTATTATTTTACAAGAGATTTTTTCATTCATACTTTATAAAAAAAAAATAATTATAATCATTAATTTTCAATAAGTAGGAGTCACTAGATAAATGGAATATAGAGTAAAGCCTAAATATGATGATCCATAATACAGTTTGATAAGTAAGCTTTCATTTGATACCAAATTTGTTTTCTGAAACCTTTTATTTTTTAAGATATTAACGTTTTTACCAAGAACTCACCAAATGTATCGGTCAAGATTGTGCCCCCATTGAGTCTGTACAGGAAACCCCCAATTTTCTGTGTTTGTGTTGATTTAATAAAAATTTGATTTGGCAAAGACACTTTTCAATCATTTGACATTGAAGTTCAATGTTTTAGCTTTCATTTGATACCAACATTGTTGCTATACATCCAGTTTTCACAAAGTTATTGACGTTTTAGGAAAAATTGCACTTTGAGAGGCATTTCCCCATAGACTTTGTACACGGGCGCCGCTTCCTGCGGCGCCGCTTCCTGTGCCACCCTCTTGCTCCAACCTTCAAATAGCTGTATCTCCATTTTGGAAAGGGGTATACCTTTGAAACTTTGCATACAGATAGTACTCTGGTAGTTCTTTAAAATGATACCAAATTTGTTAGGAAAGGTTTTGTAGTTTTGAACAAAATTAAGAAAATGTTTGCAAAAAATCCCCAAATGTAACGGTGCCACCCTATTTGGGAGGCGAGTTCATGACACATGACCAAAAATATTTCTAGCAAAAATCTCACCAATTAATCAAACTTAACATGATGGGAGGTTAGAATTGAATATAATTTCAAACTTACATGAGCCTTCCAATGTCAGAAGCACTTTTAATTCCAGTTTTGAAATATCTGATCTATGACTTGAAACACAAATCCTTGTTTAGAGCTTTCTGGCTGTGCTGCACTCTACCACAAGTTTAGAACAGTTGTTTACATGTTTAGGCTTCTGCCCAGTAAACTTCCAAAATTCCTACTGAAACTGCAGAACAGTGGTACAATGACAGGCTGAATGAAAGGATTGCAACATTAGTGTCTGTGTTTGTGACTGTGTGAATTGCCTGGTACCATCATTCAATAGCTTTTGTATTGTAGGTCAATTTGTGACTCTAAATAATTCTTTACAGCCAGCTTTGAACTACTTAGAAAATTAACAGAACAAAGCCAAACATAAGACCATTATTCATGTCAGCATCAAATTGATCAATGGTGTTGTGAAAAGCATCTAGTTTGAGGCTAGGAAGACAGGGAATTTCCCTAGTGTTTTCTTGGACAATGAGGGCAGCTTTGACTTACATGTATTTTACATGGCAAAGGAGTACGGGGTTACTGCAGCATATGCAGTTAAGTGAGTTAACCTCTTGACTTGTAGGGCGGTGGTATGCTTATCTCCAGCATGTTAGCGTATATTGCGTGTAAATGGTCCAGCTGACTGTAATAGATGTAGTTGAAACTTTGTATAATTATTTTTACATAAATTGTGGTATAGTAAATTCTAGTGTATACGTAGTTTGTAAACTTATACCCTACTTTCCTATTTTACAATTTGTCTTTGCTTGAAATTTACAGGGAATTCCTGTTCTCCAGTATGATCCTGAACTACATCAATGTATCATCACCATGCCGGTGTCTACACAGCATCGCATGGAGAGCAAAGCCCCTCAGAGTACACTCCAGCCTCTTACTCTTCAAGAGGTATGCTTCCAGAGGCACAGGTGTAAGGACTCCATTCATGCAAGCAATCAAGGAAGGCTATGGCCAGAGAACTGCAATAGTTGATTCCAATGGAAGCCACTCCTATGCTGACATTCTCAAATGGGGAAAGACATTATCTCGCCACATCTTGGCTAACACAACGAGAGACGAAAAGCTGAAGCAGAGAGGTTCTAGCGTGATCCTCAACGGCGAGAGAGTTGCCTTCCTGTGCCCTAACAACGTTTCCTATGCGGTCACCCAGTGGGGTGTCTGGATGAGCGGTGGCATGTGTGTCCCTCTCTGTAAGTCGCACCCAGAATCGGAGTTGGAGTACGTCATAGAAGATTCCCAAAGTTCACTAGTGATATCGACCAAAGAGTTAGCGTCAAAGATCCTCCCCATTGTTGAAAGGCGGGGAATAAATTATTTACTTATTGAAGATGAAGCATTTCACGAACAGGACGTTGATAGCTCAATAGAAAACATAGCATGCATAAATGAGGAAGTGCATTCAGATGTGGAAGAGCATTACAACGCTAGTGCCTTTGAAGATAAAATCTCAGTTACTAGATTCGGTGAACAAAGAACAGATGAGCTTATCGATCCTGGAATATTGACTCAAAAGTGGGGTCAGATTCGGTGGAAGAATCGTAACGCCATCCTGTTCTACACCAGTGGCACGACGGGCAGACCAAAGGGCGTGGTGATGACGTTCAGCGCTCTGCAGACTCAGGTTCAGATGATGGTATCGGCCTGGGGATGGTCAGCTAGTGATGTCATCCTGCATGTCCTGCCCCTTCATCACGTCCATGGAGTGGTCAACGTGCTTGCCTGCCCACTCTGGTGTGGGGCTGCCTGTGTCATGTTGCCCAGCTTTGATGCTGAAACGGTAATACTATGCTAGAATTATGTGTTACCTTTGTTGCCCAATAGAGCAAGTAATATGTAATGTTAGTAGCTGGGCAATTCCGTATGAGAGAAGGCAAAAACACCACATCTCAAAGTTGAGCAATCTTTCCTAAATCAAACTGTTATCAATAAAGGAAAACTTGAATTTTAGGAAACTGAAAACCGTTTGTATATAGCTCTATTGGTTTTTCAAATATTTCTGCTTGAATTGAACAGAAATTTATGACCTTATTTCATAAATCAGCTTCATTTTTATGAAAATAAAGTGAATCTTTTAATTCAATGACTGTTTCTGCTCATTTTCTCATATTTTCCATATGATATTGTAACAATCACAAATTGTAAAGCATGGGCAGTAACTTCATTGCATATTTTTTTGAGAAATTTTAAAAATCTATGCACATTTGATCGTAATTCCGTTACGATAAAACGTTTTAAGTTTTTATCAATATCTGATTACTTGTTCTTTGGTCATGTCATTGTGAATTCTCTTCCTTCACCATAGTCCTAAGAACTTCCAACATAATTTTCTGAAATAATGTCACTACTTTTTCCAAAAATGGCGTAACAGTATTAGTAATTCCGTTACGTAACGGAATTACACGCACATGGTTTGTAAGGTATTGAATGATATTGCTGAAAATTTTTTTTCTTTCTTGTTCTGAATGTAGAAATACCCTTTAAATAGCATGTAGCATAACTGTAGCCATGTACATAGACAATAAGTCATTATACATGTACTGTACAATGTTACTTTATGTGACTCATTGCCTCACATGCTTCATATTGCATCAATGGTGATTTAACTAAATTGATACACGATAGATCATTTCTCTCTCCATGAACATAATAGAGATGATAATGTTCTATGATACTTCTATCATTAAATTAGTTTCTAGCAAGACCCACTTGACTGAAATTATGAAGATGCAGCAGATTCATGTTTGTACTTTAGAAAGGGAAAAACAAAAACAATAACACAAATTAAAAAATATCCAGTAATTAGTATCACACCGGTTCTACATTTATTTTCTCACATTAATTTACATTGATGCATTATAAGATATAAATCATACCTTCAACTTTCAAGGAGATTTAATATTAATAATTTTGTATACATGTAGATTTGATTATCATTGATCAGTTAAGGGCTCATAACTCACCATTAATTATGTAAATTTGTATTAAACTGAAGCATATAAAATCAAACCTAAATACAGAATAGGCTTCAAGATATTCAAAACTATATTACATAATACAGGCTAAGATATGTTTTATTCATTATCATACAGTCAGAATTCATTGAGTGTTCAGTGTGCTTCTGTATGCAGATCAAAGAAGATGTACAAAGTATTTGCATTTTCAAATGGGAATTCCTAAAGGTGTCTTTCATTTTTTGTAATTCGATATTTATATTTGATATGCCAACTTTTTGTATTTGGATCATACATGTTTATATCCGATATCATGTATTTCATGGAATGAATGAAAACGCATTCCAAATTAATTTGAGAGTAAATTAAGATCACTTTAAGGATGAATTTTCAAAAGAATAATTTCAGAATATAACAAGAGTTTATACAACAAATCTTGATTTTTTTGGAATTCCGTTACGCGCACACATATATTCAGGATTTGTTCTGGTCCTTATGTAAGAGTTTAACAATTATTGTTTAACAATGCATACAAAATCTTTACTATAGACTATAAGCAGAAAAATGTAACCAAGAAATTGCATTTTTATGGGTGGATTCATGGGTGGATTTCACAGGCGTAATTCCGTTACAGTGACATTCATAATTTGTCTTAAGGTAATTTCAGAGGTTAAAACAGATCATTTCTGGAAAAAAGATGTACCAAATTCAAGTTTGTAACTTACATGATAAGTTTTTATTACCAATGCAGAATTTTTTGAGGTAGCTTTTGCAGAAAATCATTACAAAATTAGTGTTGAATAAAAGACCACTTTCCGTTATGATTGTATTTTGGTCTCCTGACGCTACAGTGTTATAGATTTGTACCTCTAGTACCCCTGCCAGTTATTAAAGTTGTAAAAACTGTGGAAGTGAAAGGAATTTTAAATATGATTAAGAAAACAGAGCTAAAAATCACTTATTTGTCATTCTGTAACAGTGGAATTGCCCATTCACAATGCATTTCCATTCACACCTTGATTTTCAATATTTATGAAGTTTACGAGGCTTTATAGCATTGAAAGTGGAATGATTTGACCTGTTTGTGATTTTAAATTGTTTAAATGTTTCTTGATATTGATGATGTGCAGTTCTTTAGCATGTCACATAATGTAGGTACTTTTTTTTTTTTTTTACTTTGGGTTTTTTCACAATTTAACCATTTTTCTTGAAGTAAAGGAAAAATTATAAAATGTTGCTATTTTTTTCTTCAAATATGGTTATTATTGTCACATTATTGATTTTTGAAAAGTATTGAAGCTAAAATGTGAATTCTTTGTTGTTCATGTACCGATTTGTGGAAAAGTTGATTTCACTGCTTAAGTTGTGTAATTCCGTTACACACTTTAGTGGACATAGTTTCTAGGATTTTTCTTTAATTTAATTGATGCAATCCTTTTTAATTCCTTGCCTACTAATATGAAGCTGAAAATAAACCAAAATAAAGCTGGATTTTAGCAATAGTTTTTTCAAATTTCACTCTTAATTGTATTTTGGCCATATTTTCATTCATTTAACACATGACAAGTTTAAATATTGCTTTACAGATGTATCAAATTATGGTTTATATTCAAGTGCTAGATAGCCTTGATGTTTGCATTAGTATGTAAGAAAAGTTGAGTGCAAAATAATTGAGTTTACCTTGTAACTGTCAGAGATGTAATTCCGTTACAATTTTGTGTAATTCCGTTACAGTGCTCTTTTTTCAAAAAAGTGAATTTGTGAACTTATCATTGTGTTGATTATGCACCTAATTGTTCTAAAGTGAAGTTGACATTATCAAGATAGAAAAAATACATAAAATCAGTTTCAAAGTGTCTTATATTTCAGAGAAACTTAACGCAAACTTGTAGCAAAAAAAAAACTCCATTCTCCAGTAATTCCGTTACGGTCACACATATTGGTCTAGTGTGCAACAACACATGGAAGATATAAAATCGTTTCCCTATCATTTTGTAGCCTGGCTGCCCGTGCAACTTATTTAAGTATCAACATTTACTTAAGTCATGAGAATATTGCGCAGAGAATAAAATAATGAGCAAAATAGGTCTCTGAATGTAATTCCGTTATGGTGGAATTGCCCAGCTCTCAAATCCTGACCTTGCACCCCCAAATGCAGGAATATAATAAATAAATAAAAATAAAATAAATAAATAAATGCAAACATGGACACACCTATATGGATATTGCACATTGGAAAACCAAAGCCAAAGGTCTAAAATACATTTTTGTGGCCCCAAGCTAATTTTTTGAAGCCCTAAACCAGCAGGTCAGTGCTAATAGATTAGATTGATGGGTGATATATCATTAAAAATTTAACCAATTTGCTTGTAAGACAGGTGTCCATTTTCCATATTTTACTCTTTTAGAATTTCAATATAGCAAAATAATGCTAATTAATGCAAATGAAAGTGATATATCCACAACTTTCAAGCTGCTATGCGATTATATTTTGTAGTCTGTTTCCCTCATACCACTTCTCTTGACATTTCCCTTATTACTTTCTCTAATTTTCTCTATTTCCTTTTCTCCTGTTCTCCCTTTCCCTAAATATTTCATCTTCTCCATAATTTCCCCCCTTTCTGTCTTTCTCTTCTCTCCTTTCCATCTCTCTAATTGTCTCCTTTCTTCTCCTCATTGTCTCCTTGTCTCAACTTTCATTTTCCTTATTTATTTCTCTCCTGTTGTGTCTTTCACTCTCAATATATACCGTCCCCTATCTCCCCTCTGGGTCCTTCTCAATCATATTTTATGTATTTGTCTCTCTCGTCTCCCTCTCTTTCTTTTCTCTTTCTTGTCTCTTCTCGTATCTATTTTTTCTACTACTGTTCTCTTATGGTCTATCATTTTGTCACCCTTCTCTATTATATTCAGTATTTATTTATCTCCTTGTCTTTCTTTACCTTTCTCTACTTTTCTCTTATGGTCTCTCATCTTGTCTCCCTGCCGTCTCCTGATCTCCAGGTGTGGAAGTTGCTACTTGAAGATGGAATTCCAAGAATAAATGTCTTCATGGCCGTGCCGACAGTCTATGCCAAACTTGTAGACTTCTATGATCAGAAATACACCACGCCAAAGGTGCAGGCATTCATAGAAGCCACGATGAAGGAAAAGATCCGGTAAATGATCAAGATGCTGAAACAGTGGATTTAATCAAAGTCACTGCATGAACCAATATTACACTGGTTCACTACTATATTGTTAATATTTGTTCAATGCTGATTTCATATATTACGATCAAACCTGTCATAGTGGCCACCTGTCTATAGCAGCCAATCTGCCTATAGAGGCCACCAAAAATGCATGATCCCGTTCAAAGGAAACAGTGATTATGGAACCTGTCTATAGAAGTCACCTCTCTACAGTGGCCACTTTTCTTGCTTCCTTAGGTGGTCACTATACACAAGTTTGATTGTATACAGGTAGTATCAGCACCCATCAGATAAATAACCGAATATCCATACTGAGAAAAGTTTGAGCACAAATCGTTAGACATTACTTAAAAGTTACAGCACTGGAAAAACACATTTCTTCTTCTATTTCTAAAACATGCATATCATATCTTTGTGGTTTTTTTTCTTGGCATACCGTGCTATCTTTCAAATAACCATACTAAGAAAAGTTTGAGAACAAATCATTAGACATTACTTACAGTGGAAAAAAAACAAACAAATTTCTTCTATTTCTAAAACATGCTTACTATATCTTTGGTGTTTTTCTCTCGGCATACTTAGGCTAATGGTATCTGGTTCAGCAGCGCTGCCGCAGCCTGTCATGGATCGCTGGCAAGAGATATCGGGACACATATTGCTGGAGAGATACGGCATGACAGAACTTGGGATGGCACTCACAAACCCACTCAAAGGGGAAAGAACACCTGGTATGACATTCTATACAGGTTATAATATTGTCGGGATTTGGAATTTTCGACATGAATATAATATAGGTGTTCCCCCTGGGAAAGGGTAGGTTCACAGTCGGGCTGATGTGATGTTAGTACACACAAATATAGTTCATTTGATTCTAGGTAACTAGTTATATGCGCTAATCACATTATGTTATTGATCATTCTACTTGAAAGTAAAGAAAATAGCAATAGGCAAATACTCTTATTTGGTACAAGTGTGGGTAAGAATGATAAAGCTTGCTTGACACAATTTTAGAAAGCATAACCGCTGCAACAAGTTTCTTTTTTTGTCCACCATATACATGAAGGTGCAGTTGGAACCCTTTTCCCAAGTGTTTCAAAGTATTTCTAGGATTTATGATGTTTGAGCAAGAGGGAACCAGTTTTACTGGGAGGCAGCCTAAGCTTGTGAGTTGGACGTACATTCTGGTAGCAGAAATATCACAGTTTATCTCCAAGATAAAACTGTTATACCTTTTCTTCCATACTATGTGGGTGCTGTAGATTCTCTGCTCTGAAGTGTTTAAGTAAAGATTATATCTTAGATTGATGATAAGTTTTGGGGCCATAGAGAACCAGTTTTACTGTAAGGCACCTTCAAGTAGTGAGAAGGAACCTTCTGGTAGTAGTGATGTCATCAAAATAAAGGCTTGTGGGTATTTTTGTCTATGTAACATATGATATTAGTAGGTGTTGTGCGTACTGGGTTTCCAAACCGTGAAGTGAGGATCATTTTTTAGAATGACAAAGTTCTGGGAACCAGTTTTACTGCAAGGCAACTCAAAGGTGGTGAGCAGGAACGTACTGGTACTAATGTAATGGTATCAGCAAGACAAAGTTTAAACTGTTCCCTGCTAAATTTTGCATTTCCCTTATAGGTCAATACAGTGCCCACCAGGTTCCTGTAGGCAATGTTGTAACCTGTGTTTATTTTCTTCCATATCACACATTTTCAGGTGCTGTTGGTACTCCGTTGCCAAGCGTTGAAGTGAGGATCGTGTCTCAGATTGACGAGGTCCTTGCCCGAAGGGAAGTTTTACTGCAAGGCAACCCTAGTATTGTCCAGAGTGGAAACAGATTATCTTAGAGATAAAATTGGAACATGTGTATATTCTTCCATATTTGCAGGTGCTGTTGGTACTCCATTCCCAAGCGTTGAAGTGAGGATCGTTTCTCAGATTGATGAGGTTCTGGCCAGAGGGAACCAGTTTTTCTGCGAGGCCACACCGGGTCATGAGGGTGAGGCAGGGGAGCTGCAGGTCAGAGGTCCATCAGTCTTCAAGGAGTACTGGAACAAACCAAATGCAACCGGAGAGGCTTTCACACAGGATGACTGGTTCAAGACGGGTAAGGGCCATTCTCAAAACCATTCTTAAATTCTTCTTTTTAAACTCAGGAATACTGGAACAAACCGGATGCGACCAGAGAAGCGTTCACACAGGATGACTGGTTCAAAACGGGTAAGGGCCATGTTTAAAATCATTCTTCAATGCTTCTTTTTAAACTCAGGAGTACTGGAACAAACCGGATGCAACCAGAGATGCTTTCACACAGGATGACTGGTTCAAGACGGGTAAGGGCCATGTTTAAAATCCTTCTTAAATGCTTCTTTTTAAGCTCAGGAATACTGGAACAAACCGGATGCAACCAGAGACGCTTTCACACAGGATGACTGGTTCAAGACGGGTAAGGGCCATGTTTAAAATCATTCTTAAATGCTTCTTTTTAAGCTCATGAATACTAATAAAGGAATACTGGAACAAACCGGATGCAACCAGAGAGGCTTTCACACAGGGTGACTGGTTCAAGACTGGTAAAGGCCATGTTTAAAATCATTATTAAATGCTTCTTTTTAAGCTCAGGAATACTATAAAGGAATACTGGAACAAACTGGATGCAACAAGAGACGCTTTCCTACAGGATGACTGGTTCAAGACTGAAAAGGCCATGTTTAAAATCATTCTTAAATGCTTCTCTTTTGAACCGGTTTCTCAATATACATAACATGTATAAGAATTAGGCAGGGGAACTACAAGTCAGAGGTCCATCAGTCTTCAAAGGAGTATTGGGACAATCATGATACAGAGCTGCCAACTAGTACATTGTTAGCATATTTAGTAAGATACGTTTGTACCTTTGTTTGTCCTGACATACGTTTTTTCATATTGATAGTCTTTCACACAGGATGGCTGGTTTAAAACAGGAAGGAAGTATACTTGATATATTATGTAAGGGATGTGTTTAAAGCCAAATGTAGATATCGTAAGAAATTGTGAGATCATTGCAGTAGAGTTGAAATGGCTGACGTCTTTAAAAGTAGCAAGGATGGCATTCATGAAAACAAAATTGAAAAAAAGTACTGATTGTTTTGTGAAGTCCTTAAAGACGTATCTTTTTTTAAATAGACTGCATTGTAGTTTATATTTTCCTTAATTGTATTATTTATATATTTGTTGTATTTATATGATGTATTTTGTTTATTTAATTTAGTATTCTTTGTAAAGTGCATAGAGAGTCATAGTGAATATTATGCGCTATATATATATAAGTATATACTATTTTTATTAGCATATGAAGGAGTGGTTCAAAACGGATGGGGCCTAGCCAAAAATCTACAATTTGCAAATATTGGTTTAAATTTTCTTCTCTGTTAATGATATTAAATATTGATTGTTCATTATTCAATGCACATGGCATCAGGCAGGCTGTACAATATGATGCGCCTTGGAATAGAATTTCAAGGTTGATGGCGCAATATAAATGCTGGTCTAGTATTGTTATAATTAAGTCTAAGTTCCAACTCATATTTACTCTGATCCCTCCATCAGGTGACACAGCCAGATTTGAGGACGGTGTCTTCACGATCCTCGGCCGGTCGTCCGTCGATATCATCAAGAGCGGAGGCTACAAGATCAGCGCCCTAGACATCGAACGTAAGCTACTGACGCACCCCAAGATCTCGGAGGTGGTGGTCGTCGGTCTCCCGGACGTCACATGGGGTCAGCGTGTGGCTGCAGTGGTCACTCTCAAGCCAGCTCGTGCCCTGACCCTCGGTCAGCTAAGGGACTGGGCAAGGGACCATTTGCCCTCGTATCAGATCCCCACAGAGCTAAAGACACTGGAAGAGATGCCAAGAAATGTTATGGGCAAAGTCAATAAGAAACAACTTATGATAGACGTCTTTGGAGTAGAGTAAAAATGACTGCCTTTATTATCTAAACTCTTCCAACAGTACTGACATTAATGTGTGCCTAAGAGAAATTAATCTAGAGAGCAGGGTTGGGTAACAAGGGCAAGGCTGCACTGCCAGCTGCCAAAAATCATTTTGGTCCTTTATCTGTACGAAGGATTTACTGGCCAAACATAACAATTCAATTTGTCTTTTTATGCCTCCGCAACGAAGTAGCCGGAGGCATTATGTTTTCGGGTTGTCCGTCCGTCCGTACGTACGTCCGTCCGTCCGTCCGTACGTCCATATGTCCCGTTATCTCAAGAACCGATTGACGGATTTTCACCAAACTTGGGTCATGTATGTATCTTGGGGGGCCGATGATCTGATTAGATTTTGGGGTCATGAGGTCAAAGGTCAAAGGTCACAGAGCTCATTATATATGCAAAAATAGCTCGTGATCGCGTTATCTCAAGAACGGATTGACGGATTCTGACCAAACTTGGTACATGTATGTTCCTTGGAGAGCCAATGAACTGACTAGATTTTGGGGGTCATGAGGTCAAAGGTCAAGGTCACTTATAGCTCATAATTGTGATACGTCAAGATCTAAAAGACAGAGTACCATCAAAATTGAGTTGACAGAATTAATTCAGTGTACATGTTGATTTGGGCTTGATATAAATCGCGTAATGGCGGAGGCATCATTTTCGACTGCGCGCAGTCGAAGATCCATCTAGTTTTTTTACAATTCAAAATCTCATCCCCTTTGTTAAAACTGCATTTACGGGTGAGGCCTGACATCAAAGAATACAAATTTTTCTTTATCCCGATGTAGCCATTTTGAAAATCTAATTACCTGATCAGGCCACTAAAATTTGACTTTCATTAAATTTTACTGGCTCAACATTAATGTGTAGTAGCCCTAGGCTATTTGGCAAGTGCAAGTGCAAGTTTTTAGTCTTGACTAAGGTATTTGTGGGAAGGAAGATGAAGTAAAATTTGATCATCTCCCCTCTTATCCTTACTGTCTTCCTATTCCTAGTGAACATCGTTGGTTGATAGTGAGAAGGGCGTTAAGTCAATTTTTTATCAAATTGAGTGGTGCAAATCTTGTAGGTTAGAGCCTCTACATGATACAACTTTTTCAGATAAAAATAATGTCTAATTTAAGGAATATTCCACAAACTTAAAAGAGAGATACATTTGTTTCCACATAACTTTCAAACTTTAAACATGATCATCTCAGAATTACGAACAGTGACTTAGCGTCCTTCTCTTTCTCAACCGATCATATAGACTTTGTCCTGGGGGTGTATTCTGAAAACGATTTTAAGTTAAAATTTATTGTATCTACGTCATATCTACGTCACTAAAATATTACACTGTACTTAAGGAATACGATTTGCTAAAATATATTTTAGTGACGTAGATATGACGTAGATAAAATAAATTTTAACTTCAGAATACACCCCCAGGGCTCTGTTTTGTAAACCCCTTTTACAATAATGTCAAATGTGACCATACACCACAAATCGACTGTTATATCGCTGTGGTAGTTTCTCTGTTATTAGCTGAAATGGTCAAACTATGTTTAAAGTATGAGATTCAGGATTTTGGTATTTCTTGAATGAAGGTATCTTTATCTACCTTCTGTGAAATTTTGAGCGTTATAAATCATGTGTAAATATGATTTTTCATCGAATAAAATTATCATATTACAGCGCTTGAATTGACACCGATATTTGAAGCGGCCAGTTTTCTCCCTAACTGACCTCCCCTACTCCCTAACTGCTTCAGCCATGTCTTAAATCTTGGGCTCTCATTTTGTGTCTGAATATGACAAGTTACATATATATATATGGCATTTTAACGGTAATGACTTCTTCTTTAAAATGTCATGAGAAAATCAGCAGAATTATTTTTAAAAACTTATTGTGGTGTAGGGTCACAACTTATTTTAACTAATATGTCAACGGTTAAAATGATCCATATTGCTCGCTGCTACCTCATTATTTACAATAATTGGACGTTGGCAACAGTTGGAAACAGGGCTAGCTTTGCATTGTGATTTGCTGCAAATGACCTCGTTTGCATGTTGGTTATTACAGTGGAACATCACATAATGAGGACGTTGGTTCTATGAAATTGTCTATGTTATATCAGGGTACAAAATTAGGAATATAAAGAGATTTGTCAAGCAAAATTATCTTGTTATACAAGGGTCTTGCTATATAAAATGAGGTGTCACTGTAGTATATAATAAGGGTTTATTATTAAAGGTGCACCTGTAAAGTGTCGGATATTGCCCAAAATGACATTTGAGACTTCAATCCTGTACCAAAATCATTGTAAGATATGTCCGAATGATCTGTGAAAGTTTCATTGAAAAAGAATGTGTTCACTGCTTTCCTGGTTAAAAAAGCGAAAATATGCATCAACTTTTACAACAGACGTTTATGAGGTTCGTTCATTAACGCTTTTGAGCATAATGATAGATATTAGTCATACTAAAGGGGCATTTGAAAAAATCGAACCCTATTCTATTCTTCTCTTACTATAAGCTAAACAACACGGTAGAAGAGAAACGAGGAAGCTCCAAGTAATTTTCGTGGAGTTAGGCACTTTACAGGCATCCCTGCACCACAAATCGACTGTTATTTCGCTGTGGTACATGTAGTTTCTCTGTTATTAGCTGAAATGTTCAAAATATGAGATTCAGGATTGTGGTATTTCTTAAAAGTTGAAACCTTCTGTGAAATTTTGTTCATTTCATATTTATATGTTAAGCCAACATGGTGCTTTCGCTAATCATTTCAGATTTGTATTCTTGTTAATTCTAAAAAAAGTAATTGCATATCATGAGCAATGCTATCGTCATCGATCAAGAAGCAACAACCAGTTTACTAGCTAACTACCCGGCCCCATATTCATGAAACCCTGCTAGCTTTATAGTTCCTTGCTAATTTTATTTTAGATGTGCAGTTTATTGAGCAACACACAGTTTTCCTAGTCCCCAACTAGAGTCAGCTGGTTAAGCCTTAGGTACCCAGTAAGTTAACCCTAGTTCGCAACTAAAAGATCTTGTGATTAATTCTTAGCCACGTCATCCAAAATAGACTTAGCAAGTAACTAAGCTAGCAGGCTTTCATGAATATGGGACCTGGCTAGTTGATAAAAAATGCTTACCAGAAAATAAAAAGTATTTTTTCTTGTGATAATATATAATCATATTAGAGCTTAGCTAAACTACCAAGTGGGTCTGCTTTCAAGTAATATACAGGGTGGCCCCAAAAAACCGGAATGGGGCACTTCCCAAAATATAGGATGTCTTTTCCAATGAAAAACGATACCAAGAACAGTAATTTTGGTCGTGTAGTTTTTGTTTTAGGGCGCTGTGAGTGACACCATGTCAGGTGCCCATTTTTTCAATTTTTACCAAGTCAGTGCCAGTTATATCGCACTTCCTGCCAAAAATAACATCGAACAACCGTGCGGAAATCTCTCGGCACACGGCAGAGTGCACACTAACAATGTCGCGCGGATTGCTCGTTGTCTGATGCTATGGCGGGCAGTAAGTGCGATTTAACAGGCACTGACGTGGTAAAAATTAACAAAAAGGGAGCCTGACATGGTGTCACTCACAACGCCCTAAAACAAAAACTACACGACCAAAATTATTGTTCTTGGTGTCGTTTTTAATTGGAAAAAACACCCTATCCGATGGACATAATCATTTTGTTACTTTATTTTGGGAAGTGCCCCATTCCGTTTTTTGGGGGCCACCCTGTATAACTCAGGAATTATGAAAAGAAAAATGAGGCATAATAAAATTTATCTCATTGTGTGTGACTTAATGAAAACACCCAATTTGTGTGGCAGAATTACATCTACAGCTACCTAACGTGAAATTGTGCACAATTATGTTTATTCACTAAGCTGTATTGTAAAGATGGTAATGAAGATGAAGATGTCACATAATAGAGTGTGACCCATGTGCAAAGAACTCACCGATAATGGATGTAATAAAAGGTGCTTCCTTGAAGTATTAATGCATTTCAGTATACATGTAGAATCTTTTCCAATTTCTTCAAGAATAATATTATTTATATTTTTGTTACGATGCTATGGTGATGCTATGGTGATGTGCAATTTTAATTAAATGAATGAACAAATATTAAATTTTGTTGTTACTGTATTACATTCAATGACTTATTTGCAATGTATTTTCTCTATTACCTATAAGATTTTATTATTTGGCTTTCTGGTACTGGTGAGAGCATTTGAATCATGCGACTTCTAGTTGTTTATTTCATCTTGGGTACCACTGAAAATCAAAATACTCATTTTTTTATTTAATCACCGTTTTCTCCTTTTACTATCCACTGGAGGCTGCCATGTTTTGAAACAGTCCGTATTCAAATACATTGCAGTGGACTCAACAAAAGCAGGTTGTGTAACTACTGACATAGCAGCGGCCATAACCGTGGTAACATATCCCGCTTTTGTCAAGTCCACTGCAAAGTTATTTGGACTGTTTCAAAACATGGCAGTCTCCAGTGGGCACTAAAGGCAAAGAATAGTGGTCTCAAAAACATTGCTTATATCCATTATAAATGATAGTCAAGAACAAATTTTGTAATACTAGGTCTAGAAGTGACAGGATCTGTGCTCTTATCATTACCAGTAAAGGGAAAGGGCCCGTTTCGAGCTTCCTTTTAAAGTGATCCATTAATTTCATAACTGTTTTTTTCCCCAAAAGTGATATTTGAGACTTCAATCATACGTACCAATAACATTGTAAGATATGTCCGAATGATCTGTGAAAGTTTCATTGAAAAAGAATGTGTTCACTGCTTTCCTGGTTAAAAAAGCGAAAATATGCATCAACTTTTACAACAGACGTTTATGAGGTTCGTTCATTAACGCTTTTGAGCATAATGATAGATATTAGTCATACTAAAGGGGCATTTGAAAAAATCGAACCCTATTCTATTCTTCTCTTACTATAAGCTAAACAACACGGTAGAAGAGAAACGAGGAAGCTCCAAGTAATTTTCGTGGAGTTAGGCACTTTACAGGCATCCCTGCACCACAAATCGACTGTTATTTCGCTGTGGTACATGTAGTTTCTCTGTTATTAGCTGAAATGTTCAAAATATGAGATTCAGGATTGTGGTATTTCTTGAAAGTTGAAACCTTCTGTGAAATTTTGTTCATTTCATATTTATATGTTAAGCCAACATGGTGCTTTCGCTAATCATTTCAGATTTGTATTCTTGTTAATTCTAAAAAAGTAATTGCATATCATGAGCAATGCTATCGTCATCGATCAAGAAGCAACAACCAGTTTACTAGCTAACTACCCGGCCCCATATTCATGAAACCCTGCTAGCTTTATAGTTCCTTGCTAATTTTATTTTAGATGTGCAGTTTATTGAGCAACACACAGTTTTCCTAGTCCCCAACTAGAGTCAGCTGGTTAAGCCTTAGGTACCCAGTAAGTTAACCCTAGTTCGCAACTAAAAGATCTTGTGATTAATTCTTAGCCACGTCATCCAAAATAGACTTAGCAAGTAACTAAGCTAGCAGGCTTTCATGAATATGGGACCTGGCTAGTTGATAAAAAATGCTTACCAGAAAATAAAAAGTATTTTTTCTTGTGATAATATATAATCATATTAGAGCTTAGCTAAACTACCAAGTGGGTCTGCTTTCAAGTAATATACAGGGTGGCCCCAAAAAACCGGAATGGGGCACTTCCCAAAATATAGGATGTCTTTTCCAATGAAAAACGATACCAAGAACAGTAATTTTGGTCGTGTAGTTTTTGTTTTAGGGCGCTGTGAGTGACACCATGTCAGGTGCCCATTTTTTCAATTTTTACCAAGTCAGTGCCAGTTATATCGCACTTCCTGCCAAAAATAACATCGAACAACCGTGCGGAAATCTCTCGGCACACGGCAGAGTGCACACTAACAATGTCGCGCGGATTGCTCGTTGTCTGATGCTATGGCGGGCAGTAAGTGCGATTTAACAGGCACTGACGTGGTAAAAATTAACAAAAAGGGAGCCTGACATGGTGTCACTCACAACGCCCTAAAACAAAAACTACACGACCAAAATTATTGTTCTTGGTGTCGTTTTTAATTGGAAAAAACACCCTATCCGATGGACATAATCATTTTGTTACTTTATTTTGGGAAGTGCCCCATTCCGTTTTTTGGGGGCCACCCTGTATAACTCAGGAATTATGAAAAGAAAAATGAGGCATAATAAAATTTATCTCATTGTGTGTGACTTAATGAAAACACCCAATTTGTGTGGCAGAATTACATCTACAGCTACCTAACGTGAAATTGTGCACAATTATGTTTATTCACTAAGCTGTATTGTAAAGATGGTAATGAAGATGAAGATGTCACATAATAGAGTGTGACCCATGTGCAAAGAACTCACCGATAATGGATGTAATAAAAGGTGCTTCCTTGAAGTATTAATGCATTTCAGTATACATGTAGAATCTTTTCCAATTTCTTCAAGAATAATATTATTTATATTTTTGTTACGATGCTATGGTGATGCTATGGTGATGTGCAATTTTAATTAAATGAATGAACAAATATTAAATTTTGTTGTTACTGTATTACATTCAATGACTTATTTGCAATGTATTTTCTCTATTACCTATAAGATTTTATTATTTGGCTTTCTGGTACTGGTGAGAGCATTTGAATCATGCGACTTCTAGTTGTTTATTTCATCTTGGGTACCACTGAAAATCAAAATACTCATTTTTTTATTTAATCACCGTTTTCTCCTTTTACTATCCACTGGAGGCTGCCATGTTTTGAAACAGTCCGTATTCAAATACATTGCAGTGGACTCAACAAAAGCAGGTTGTGTAACTACTGACATAGCAGCGGCCATAACCGTGGTAACATATCCCGCTTTTGTCAAGTCCACTGCAAAGTTATTTGGACTGTTTCAAAACATGGCAGTCTCCAGTGGGCACTAAAGGCAAAGAATAGTGGTCTCAAAAACATTGCTTATATCCATTATAAATGATAGTCAAGAACAAATTTTGTAATACTAGGTCTAGAAGTGACAGGATCTGTGCTCTTATCATTACCAGTAAAGGGAAAGGGCCCGTTTCGAGCTTCCTTTTAAAGTGATCCATTAATTTCATAACTGTTTTTTTCCCCAAAAGTGATATTTGAGACTTCAATCATACGTACCAATAACATTGTAAGATATGTCCGAATGATCTGTGAAAGTTTCATTGAAAAAGAATGTGTTCACTGCTTTCCTGGTTAAAAAAGCGAAAATATGCATCAACTTTTACAACAGACGTTTATGAGGTTCGTTCATTAACGCTTTTGAGCATAATGATAGATATTAGTCATACTAAAGGGGCATTTGAAAAAATCGAACCCTATTCTATTCTTCTCTTACTATAAGCTAAACAACACGGTAGAAGAGAAACGAGGAAGCTCCAAGTAATTTTCGTGGAGTTAGGCACTTTACAGGCATCCCTGCACCACAAATCGACTGTTATTTCGCTGTGGTACATGTAGTTTCTCTGTTATTAGCTGAAATGTTCAAAATATGAGATTCAGGATTGTGGTATTTCTTGAAAGTTGAAACCTTCTGTGAAATTTTGTTCATTTCATATTTATATGTTAAGCCAACATGGTGCTTTCGCTAATCATTTCAGATTTGTATTCTTGTTAATTCTAAAAAAGTAATTGCATATCATGAGCAATGCTATCGTCATCGATCAAGAAGCAACAACCAGTTTACTAGCTAACTACCCGGCCCCATATTCATGAAACCCTGCTAGCTTTATAGTTCCTTGCTAATTTTATTTTAGATGTGCAGTTTATTGAGCAACACACAGTTTTCCTAGTCCCCAACTAGAGTCAGCTGGTTAAGCCTTAGGTACCCAGTAAGTTAACCCTAGTTCGCAACTAAAAGATCTTGTGATTAATTCTTAGCCACGTCATCCAAAATAGACTTAGCAAGTAACTAAGCTAGCAGGCTTTCATGAATATGGGACCTGGCTAGTTGATAAAAAATGCTTACCAGAAAATAAAAAGTATTTTTTCTTGTGATAATATATAATCATATTAGAGCTTAGCTAAACTACCAAGTGGGTCTGCTTTCAAGTAATATACAGGGTGGCCCCAAAAAACCGGAATGGGGCACTTCCCAAAATATAGGATGTCTTTTCCAATGAAAAACGATACCAAGAACAGTAATTTTGGTCGTGTAGTTTTTGTTTTAGGGCGCTGTGAGTGACACCATGTCAGGTGCCCATTTTTTCAATTTTTACCAAGTCCGTGCCAGTTATATCGCACTTCCTGCCAAAAATAACATCGAACAACCGTGCGGAAATCTCTCGGCACACGGCAGAGTGCACACTAACAATGTCGCGCGGATTGCTCGTTGTCTGATGCTATGGCGGGCAGTAAGTGCGATTTAACAGGCACTGACGTGGTAAAAATTAACAAAAAGGGAGCCTGACATGGTGTCACTCACAACGCCCTAAAAAAAAAACTACACGACCAAAATTATTGTTCTTGGTGTCGTTTTTAATTGGAAAAAACACCCTATCCGATGGACATAATCATTTTGTTACTTTATTTTGGGAAGTGCCCCATTCCGTTTTTTGGGGGCCACCCTGTATAACTCAGGAATTATGAAAAGAAAAATGAGGCATAATAAAATTTATCTCATTGTGTGTGACTTAATGAAAACACCCAATTTGTGTGGCAGAATTACATCTACAGCTACCTAACGTGAAATTGTGCACAATTATGTTTATTCACTAAGCTGTATTGTAAAGATGTTAATGAAGATGAAGATGTCACATAATAGAGTGTGACCCATGTGCAAAGAACTCACCGATAATGGATGTAATAAAAGGTGCTTCCTTGAAGTATTAATGCATTTCAGTATACATGTAGAATCTTTTCCAATTTCTTCAAGAATAATATTATTTATATTTTTGTTACGATGATCTTAAAATGCTATGGTGATGTGCAATTTTAATTAAATGGATGAAAAAATATTACATTTTGTTGTAACTGTATTACATTCAATGACTTAATAGCAATTTATTTTCTCTATTTCCTATAAGATTTATTATTTAGCTTTCTGGTACTGGTGAGAGCATTTGAATCATGCGACTGCTAGTTGTTTATTTCATCTTTGGTACCACTAAAAATGAAAATACTCATTCTTTATTTAATTACTGTTTTCTCCTTGTACTACTACTATCCACTGGAGACTGCCATGTTTTGAAACAGTCCGTATTCAAATAATTGCAGTGGACTCAACAAAAGCAGGTTGTGTAACTACTGACATAGCAGCAGACACTAGTGGTAACATAGCCCGCCTTGTTGAGTCATTTGAAAGCAGACTGTTTCAAAACATGGCAGTCTCCAGTGGGCACTAAAGGCAGAGAATAGTGGTCTCAAAAACATTGATGACTAGTATATGATATCCATTATTAATGGTCTCAAAAACATTGCTTATATTACAAAAGAACAAATTTGATATTACTAGAAGTGACAGGATTTATGCTCTCATCAGTATCAGTAAAGGGAAAAGGCCAGTATTGAACATCCCTTTAAAGTAATTCATTAACTTTATATTTTTATTCCCAAAAGTGATATTTGAGACTTCAATCATATACCAATATCATTGGAAGATTCTTGAGAATGATATGTGAGAATTTCATAGAAAATTAATGTTTACGTTTACGTCTCCCATTTGGATACTCTGACTACGGTCAAAAGTGTCCACTAACGCTTTAAAATTCAATCATAAAATTAAATATCTCCATAATGAGGGTAACATTTTAAAAATCAAAACCCATTTTATTCTTCTGTTGCCATCAGCCAAACAACAAAGTACTACAAAAGAAGTGAGAAAGCTCCAAGTGACTTTGGTTGAATTTTTACTAAGTTAATGGATCACTTTAAGCAAGATAAATCACACACAAACAAAAACTGCAGGAACAGGTAATGATTCATTTACATTGTTGACCTTGTTTATTTCAATTTCCCTTTTTTTAAAGGCAATTAACAGTATAAACACATACTGGATAAACATTTCTGAGTAGACTTGTACATTAAGTGTAACCTGTACACCATGTATATATTTCACTAAATTGTAAATTGAGAGTTGTCAATTGTAAACTATGTGTTGGAAATTATAAATTTTACTTCTGATTTCAAATTTCAAATTCATCATAGGAAATAACCAAGAATACTGAGGTACAGTTTATCATTATAAAATACATAACACATAAAACATTAGGGTATCATTTCATGTATATATATTTGTATGTGCTTTTAGCTTATCATATCATGTATATATATTTGTATGTGCTTTTAGCTTATCATTTCATGTATATATATTTGTATGTGCTTTTAGCTATCTAAAATAAGGAAACGCCCATTTAAAGTCATACAATTGTACGATGTTTGGGGAAAGGGACAATATATTGGGGGGAGGGAAGGCAAGATAAATTATTGGGCTAATAATAATAATATACTTGATTTATATAGCGCCTAATATGATTGATAATCATCTCTAAGCGCTTTACAATGATATTATTACCCCCGGTCATAGGATACAATGCAAACCAGCACACATTGTGTGCACCATCTCCACTCCCTGGGGAGTATTCCTTCCAAGCCGCTCATGGGCACTGAGAAGATCCTTCACATATAGGCTTTCACCTCCTACCGGGTCCCCATTTATACACCTGGGTATAGAGCAGCAATTGTGGATAAATTGTCTTGCTGAAGGACAAACGCAGTGGGCAGGGTTCGAACTCGGGATCTCATGATCGGAAAGCGCGCGCTCTACCAATCTTGCCACACCACGTCCACTAATCCAATACATGCATCAATTGCAATGCGAAAGACTCAAATCCTTAAGATACTGCAGTTCGATTAGTCTAAATTATGTATCATATTATCATATTGTATACTATACAATAAGATAATATAATAGGCTAGATGAGGTGCTTGCGTAAATATTATATATTACTGTCTTGGATCACAACAAATTGGCAAGCTATTTGAAGTTCTAGAAATGAACAAGTATTAATAGTTCCCTTAAAAGAAATTGTCTTGGAATGCCCTTGTCTTATCATGTATTGAGCAATTTCAAAATGGGAATTTCATAATTGGAAAACAATTATATATACATTAAACTATTCATTGTTAGATAGACATAAATACTCAAGCACCAAACTATATTTTCATGCAAACAACTAAACAAAAAATGGTCTACTTATAATCATCCAGTAACAGAAATATCTTCATAATTCTAACATAACTAATTGAGCAGTAAGATCAAAGTAATTGACACTGTAGAATGTTCCAAATACTCAGCCCTTAAGTATTTTAACTCCTTTAATAATGTAATATGGTTTACATACACAGGGCACCTTCCGAGATTGTAGTTTGTTAAATCCATTTGGTCCCATAACCAATCGTGATTTAGCTTCCCTAAAGGAGGACGAGCATGCGTTTATGATGTTAAATTAATTGTTATAAATTTTTAACTAGCTTCAATATTGATAATTCAAATTAAATTAGATTTAAAAGATAATGGCCGCTACAGATAACCATACAGCTTGCATGAGCTCATCTGTCATAGCGTCAATAATACATGTATAATATATTCAAACATTTGACTACAATGACGTGCTACAGGTTAACAATTATCAAGTATAAGTAGTGCTGTCAGTATTTCTGCAGAAAGCAAGCTGCCCAAACTATATTCAACTATTTTCAACATACATGTAGGAGTAATGATCTCTGAAATTTTGGGAATCAAAATTGTAAAGGAATAAACAAATCTATGACTCTTTGAAAAAGACAATTCTATTGGGGTTTCAAAATGGCAACACTGGCAATATTGTGACAGATTCTATTCAAATTGCAGAGAATTTTCCTCTTTTTTTCCATTTCTCGTTTGTTGAAAATCATCTATTTGTCAGCATTAGCTAATCTCCTTTAACTGTACTGATAGACAAGGAATCTAGTACAGGGGAACATTGTTCTGACAAGCTCTGACATTACAAAATCCTCTTATAACAAGGTAATTTGCTCGTCCAAGCTCTTTGCATGCTTTGGGTATCTCTTTGCTCCTTAGAAGTTCCACTGGAGTCGAGATGGTATCTGTAGAATGCTTGTTATAACACGATTCCAGATGTCATTAACAGTATCTGTACAATGCTCGTTATAGTGAGGTTCTACTGTACCTTTAATGTTATCTCTACAATGCTCGCTATAACAAGGCTACATTGTAGCAGGGCTCGCTCTTAGCAGTGGCCCAGGTGTCCATGGAAACCTGAAATTTCAGTTGGTCACTAGAAATAAGCTAGAAACTCTGTATTGGCCACCAACAAATTAGGATATACAACACACACATCTATCGAGAGAATATATTGGATGTGTAATTTTAGCCACCTGTAACAAAAAAATGTTATCTCTACAATGCTCATTATAAGGAGCCTACACTGTCGTCTCTAGTGGTATCTCTACAATGAGGTTTCTAGTAGTCGTCCTGTTTAGTTCCCTCGTTGTACTTCTTGTACTGATCCTGGTAGATCTCATCGGGTGTTGCCGCCTCCTGTACGGCCGCATCTTGCTTCATCCGACCAATCCAAGCGACCAACTAGACATGGATAACCAATAGAGAAACAACAGTCACATGAAATGAAACAATTCTCTGGAAAGTTTGGAAGTATTCTAGACAGCAATGACAGTCAAAATATGTCTTATTTTGTATGTGACTTGTGGACAGTTATAGTTACTTGCTTCATCCGACGAAATCAAGCTTCCAACTGGACCAGTATAATATGAACAGAGAGACAACCATTAATGAACATTTTCTCAGGAATGGTATTCTGTGTGATTTTGCCGGTAGTCTGTTTTTGTTCCCCCAAAATGTGAAGTCTTTTATATATATACAAAGTACCTGTTTACTCGCCTGAATGGGAGCTCTAGGAAAAGTTGTTTAACCCATTTAGGACCAGTCCTGGTCTTGGGTCTATGGGGAATACTGTATGCATATATATACAAATAGTCTTGAATGAGTTAAATATGGGACTTCTACACATACCGTTGGGTAGTTCTCCCTCTTAAAATCCTCTCCCAGGATAGCCCAGCGCTCGAACCACGGCCAGATGATGTAGTCCACCATCCCTGGCTTATCTCCTGCACGGATACGGGTATTACAAGTACAAAGATGATGATAAGTTATTATATAATAGGAAGGAGAAGAACGGACCATGATGGCGATGCTGCACGATGATGAAGATGCTGGTGGTGTGGTGGTGGTGTGGCGGTGGTGGTGGTGGTGGTGATGATGATGATGGTGATGGTGGTGGTGGTGGTGGTGGTGGTGATGGTGGTGCATGGTGGTGGTGATGGTGGTGGTGGTGATGATGTGATGGTGGTGGTGATGGTGGTGGTGGTGGTGATGATGGTGGTGGTGGTGATGGTTGTGGTGGTGATGATGGTGATGATGATGATGACAATTCACTAGCAATTATCATAATACAAAAGGTATTTGGTATTTTACTGATTTATTGTAATTGAAAAAGTTGTACAATTTTGTATGATAACAAGGTAAATTCAATGGGCCCATGGTGCTTGTTATAATGAGGTTTCACTGTATATATTTAATAAAATCTAACATACCAAAGAAGAAAGGGGTGGCTCTCTTGAGAAGCTCTTCCTCTATGGCAAACAGCTCCTTGGAGTAAGCAGCGAGGAAGTCCTCAGTCGAATTGGGAGGCGGGTGGTACGTCGCCTTGAAGTATGGAGGACTCACCTAAAATGAGAAAACAATTACATAGAGTTAGATTTATTGTAAAGCAGATAATAGAGGGTTGTTAATGAAGACAGAATAAATAACTTAAGCAGCGAGGAAGTCCTCCGTTGAATTGGGAGGCGGGTGGTACGTCACCTTGAAGAAAGAAGGGTACCTGAGATACCAATTACGAAAGGAAGTTGCTAGTGAATAAAGGAGGACTAATAATTGAAGTGTGAGAAAATTAAAGCACAGACATTCAATACAAAGTAATAAACCTATTTCTAACATTGTTTACAAGTTGTATCTTTCCGTATTATGTTGCACAAGGAGTTGCAATCGATTGTAAAGAACTTTACAAGTCAGAAAATAGGCACTCTTTTCATGAGAGCACAATGTAATGATAATTCCTACAAGCAGTCACTTAAATAGACACCCAACTATTAATGCCACATTAACATTTAACAGTCAGACTAAATGTATGCAGGAACAATAACCAAGTCTGTCATTCCCTCCCCCTCCCCAAATCTCACCTTACTCCCAAAGTGATCCAGCAGCATCTTGTCCTGTGCCTTCCTGAAAGGGTCCTCCGGCCACAGGTTGTTGCTAGGATACGCATCGTTCACGAACTCACAGACGATGGTTGAGTCCCGGACTATCTTGTCATCGTGCTCAAAGCACGGAGTGGTCCCAAAAGGGTTCTTGGTCTTGTACCAGTCCGGCTTGCTTTGCAGACTGATGTTGACAAGCTCATAACTATGAGTCAAATGACAAACAAAGAAAATATTCTATGAGCATCATTCATGATACATGTAGGTTACTGACAAATTATTTAGTATCCCTCCCTATCTTTCCATCTTTCTCTAAGCAAGGAGTGGTCCCAAAAGGGTTCTTGGTCTTATAGACTAATACCAGACCAGTTTTTGTTGACAAGATAATCTATGAGTTAAATGACAAAAAACAAATCTAGGCCTATCCCTGAATTAACATACAACATCATCAAGTTAGAGGATTCATTTTGAAACTTGTCATTTAACCGTCGATATTGATCAGATAATAGAAATTAAATTGTTTTTCTTTTTGGCCTGGTCAGGCAAGTCAAAAAAGGTCCAGTATGCCAGTGCGAATTTTGAGACCTGCTCAATAACAACTTTGTTATTATTGCGTTAGGCAAGCAAAATAGACAATTTTTAAAAATGTTTATTTGCCCTGGGCAATCAGGCAAGTGCTAGTGGTTGCTAGTGCCTGGTTAAATATGGATGACTTTAATAGATAGCTAGATTTATATGACACCTTGGAATGTTCTTGCAATGTGATTGGTTGAATCCAGGTCACATGACATTCGTGGAAACTTACCATTCCACGATTTGACGTCATTTTTCATTGAATAGAACTTTTTTTAGTACCATTCAACGATTTCTGACGTCATTAAACGTGGAATGGTACTTTTTTATGTTGTTGTTTTGTGCGAGCCAGCACGTTAAAAAATAACTGCGCGCATTGCGCAGATTTTCCATTCATGAACAAGCGCATTAACAAACATTACGCACTCCATGCAAGGCAGCTGTACTTTTTACAAAACATGGCTGCAGAACTGGGAATTATTTAGCGGACGGATGCGTTTGGACGATTTAATCGACAGTGCGGATTCTTATAACACGAAAAAGCAAAAAAGTAGGTGTCATATAAAACAAATAATGAATGTTTATTCCATTCGTGGAATGGTACGAATATTTTCATTCGGTGAAAGATGGAATGTTCCATTCAACTCGGCTTCGCTGGCCTGATCGGGCAATCAGATTTTCAACTCGACATTGATAAATTGAGAAAAATCTTTCTTTCGTATATGTTAGCTTCGTAATCACAGGTTTGATCAGAAAAGAGTGATATTTTGAATGGTAAAAAGTTTACTCATGAAATAAAAATGTTGGGCCGGTAAATTTTTTTTCGGGCCACTAGAAAAGAGGAAGAAATTATTCTACTGGCCCGACCACGACCGGACCACTGACAAAAAATATAAGTGTGGAGGGACTGGAGCCCTGCCAGTAGACACCCAGTTCCCGTAGTCAAGGGGTTAAATAAGGAGGGCTTACTTCCAATGATACTCACTCTACTTTTTTGGCAGCAAGAACGAGCCTAGCCCTGTGGGCGAAGGGGCAGAACCGAAAGCTGTAGAGACGGGGAACTCCCTGTTGGAGGGGAGGCAGTGGATCATCTGAAAATAAGAAAATGTTACATTTAAAAACACTGAAAATCCATTTAATGATTAATGATTTTAAAAGGACTCAAGAAATCTATCCTAACATATTTAGCTGATTCCAACACATCCATGTCATGTCAGTATTTCATGGAAAATAAAAGAGCCATAGACCAGAACCAAAGTCTGATCTTTGGAGTTGGAGTGACATTATGTTGCATTAGCGATACAAGGGGGATTTCGCCCCCAGCCCCCCCCCCCCCCCCCCCCGCCCAGGCCACCACAAAATTTTGCACACAGCTTGCTACATAATTTACAAGATTGCAGTGTTATTGTTGTGAAAATAATTAATTATGCACATTAATGCATACATCCTCTGGTCTATAAATATCTAAATAATATTATTCAAATTATGCATTTTTTTTGCATGAGTACTTTGTATTCCCTAATTAACAACTTTTCAACATTAAAAATTGCAATGTTCAGACAAAATTATGTATTACTTTGTTTTGGGAATTTTTTATATTTTATATTTTTTATTGTTTTTTTCAATGGAATTAATTTTTGACCATTTTCCAATAATTTTTAGCCTAAAATTAATTAATTGCAGTGATAAGAATAAAAAATAATGAATGTTTTGTGTAAATTCTAGGGGAAAAAAAAAAAATTTCCAGCGTAGGATTTGTACACAAATCACAAAATTTAACAATTTTTGGGCCGACATTCACTTATGACATTCACTTATAACAAATGGTCACTTTTCTTCGGAACGTTATATCCGGTCATCGCAAATTTAATTGGTTTCAAAAGTTGTGCAAGACTTATCAAAATGAAAAAAATCATGAAGTCGTGCGGCGATACCTGCCACCCTAAGACCAATGCCATATAGAAAGCACAGTAAACAAATTTGTGAGATTTACCAAAAATGTAAAACTATCTCTAGCTATAATAAAGTATTATCTCACCAAATTAATCAACTGTGGATAGTAGGAGGGTAGAATTAAACACAATTTGAAACTTACATTGAGCCTTTTGATGTAAAAAGTACTTTTAATTCCTATTTGAGAATTGTGATCTTTAGAAATACTGCAATGGATCTGATCCAATCTGATTATCTGTGCCAGAGCTGTACTGCCCTCTAAATGCAAAAGTAGACCAGTTGTTTACATGTTTAGGCTTATGCCCAGGCAGTAACATTCTTAAATTCCTACTGAAACTGCAGAACAGTGGTACAAAACAACTTCAATGACAAGGTGACTGAAAGGATCTTACATCTGTGCCCATTGTCTGTGAATGTGTGAATTGACTGCCTGGCCATAGGCCCTGGTTTAGCTTTTGTATAAGTGTTACAAAGAATGTAGCCTAGGTCAATCTGTGACTATAAAGAATTCTTAAATCTTTACAGCCAGCTTTGATTCTACTTATAAGATTAACATGGTCATGATTCAATGAAGCCTTCATTCAATCATGACCATGTTAATCTTATCTATAGATAGTTCAAAGTTTGTAAGAATTCTTTAGAGTGAAGACATGCTATAATTGTTTGTTGAACAAAGCCATATTATGCTATTAGTACAGCCATAACACAGCATCAAATTGATAGTGTGAAAAACATCTAGTTTAAGGCTAGGCAGACAGGGGATTTCCTCAATGTTTACTGGGACAATGAGGGCAGCTGACTATCAGGCTTTTTAACCAGGCAATGGAGTAAGGGGTTAATGCAGTATATGCAGTTAACCTCTTGTCTTGTAGGGGTGGATACCTGCGCCCGTTGTGGAATTATCACACAAAACATTGAGGGGGGGGGGGGGGGGGGGGATTCCACTGGCCCTAGGCTATAGTATAATGGTTAAAACAAAGAAATCTGTGTCATTCAGTTAGACTAAGAATGCAGATCATGTAATTTAACTGTGCAAAGCACGGCTGCAGACACCGATATTCATGTTGAAATGTATTGACGAAAAATCAATTGATTATACATTTATAATTCAGTATTGATTTTATCGATGAAATTTACATTAAAAATAAAATGCTGTACGTGTCATATTGGCTTTGACTTTGCATGACACAGCATTTTAATGTAAATTTCATTTTCATTTTCATGCTAAACATGCATAGACAAATTTTGTTGAAATACATTTATAGTTTGCTAGAAACTTTCACAGTATCAGACAGCCATGTGCAGACAGCCTAGTTTAAGGAAAGGAAAGTTTGACTTTGAAGACGCTTACCTGGCTATACCCGTTATGATTTATGATTTTTGAATATTATTAATATTATTGATAGTAATATTTAATTACATAATTGACATGCCTCATTACAAGTGAAGTGGAAGTTCTTACTCTAGAGATCAGGAATTATGTAAATTGTATTATGTAGACAAATTATGGAATGATTGAAAGGTGACAAACTCCATACAAAGTATTTTACACATAAGTATAGGTATGACAAACTCACAAAGCATTTAAAATGTAACATGTTAAATTATATGACCATGATCACGGATCATGTCACTGGAAAAATAAAATCATGATATCAATTTTATACTCATCAATCATCATTTATCAAACTCAAAGTCAAACTTCAAAAGACAATTTCTAAAACTTGAATTTGAAATTGTACGTTTACCTTTTACAAGATGCCTTGGATTTGCTTTGGCAGTTGGGGGAGGCATTTTCTGGAAAAGTGTGTTCTGAAGAAGGAACTTATCAAGATGGCAGACCGATGAGTTGACCCTTTTCTGAAAAAGTTGAACTTCCCTTCACAGGATGTACACACTGAGCTAGCTGTGGATGAAGTTAGTTATCAACAATAATGGGCTTCTCATCATAGTCTTTCAAAAATGCACTAGGTTATTATGTTTTAAATATCTAATTGAGGAGATGTCTCTTTTTATGACCATACTAATTAAATAAGTTCTAGAAGCATGGTAATTTCAAATAAAAATCTTACAGTGATACAAACATAACAATACACATTTAGTTTTGTGTACACTTTTTACTTAAAAATTAAAATATATATTTTTAATTTTTATTCTAAGCCTCTGATAGAAGACTAACAAAGTTCAGCATGGCGGTGCGGTCGGGAGCCGGGAGCAGAAGAATATTTCTGCATTTTGTCAATTTTACATCAAATACACCGTCTTGTCGGTCTGTGCATGTTTTGCGACACGAAGTAAGGTATGTTTTAATGGTTAAATTCTTCAACTTCTCGAAAAATGTCCTTATTTATGATTTTCGGCCGTTTTACTTTATCATATTTCCTGCAGGTTGAAGACGGAGGGTAACTGTAGCAAACTTTTCCCCGACGCTAGCCCACTGGCACTCAACGAAGTATCGGCTCCCGCAGCTCAACGTTTATTCTTGAATTGAAAGAGCGAGTGAAATTGAGTTAAACTTAAAGTTACACTTGAACCTGTCTTGAAGCGTTCATTTTCAATTAGTGTTATATTATAAGCATGCACAACTGCCTGCAAATGCAATAACTAATCAATAAATGTATGAATAAATAAATTGTATTTGTAAATATTGTATTATGTAAATCATGATTGTCACTTGTCAGATTGTTGTGCATGTGATGGGGACATGGTGGACGTGGATGTCGTGATTGTAATGTGAATTTGCCATCTTCAATCTTACTAGCTATATGTTTGGATTTAGATTAATAATATGCATCATAATGAATCATGTCCACGTCCATGTTTGATACATATTTATTCTGATAATTATAGTATTAGTCATAAACTGCTCAAATTTACTGTAAAATAGACTACTGTAAAATTGTAATATGATTTGTGCAATGACATGTTTTGTTATCATTATCAAAGTGATAATCACACATAGGTACATTACAATAGCCTTGTGCGGAGATCAACCTCTTCCGCCCGCTGCACTATCTAACGGAAACAATTTTTGTTTGTCTGCTGATATCTCCCTCAATTTACCAGCAAATGCAAAAAAAACTTTCATTTATGTGATCCACAATTCATATACTTTGATAATAATTACTGACTTTGTTGTTATGAAGACCGCAAAATGTAGAAATAAAATGATTATTTCCCATCCGTTTTCCTTACCGATGCGTCCTAAAAGTAAACACAGCGTTCAACGGTTGAACGCAACAGTGTACGAATAGCCGGTATTGTTATTAACGCTGTAACCGATCATCGGATCGGCATGCCGATCCCGATCCGATCATGGCTTTTTTTGCCGTTTTTGCCGATTTCCGATCATGCAGAAAAGATCGGAGATCGGATCGGATGAAATTTTGTTTTTGTTTTTTTTATGTGTTATGACTTATGTGAAAAAAAAAAAATCCCGGGAGAAAACCATCCATTTTCTTTGCAAGAATATCGGAATTGAAATTTTAAAAAGAAACAATCTATATCATTTACTTGAAAAAAATGTTATTTTCGAGATACTCTTTGTTAGTTTACTTCGTTTTGAAAGGCGAAAATCGGAACAAGACTCGCAAAATTGCTAGTCATTTGAACGATATTCCCGACGGATGTTCACATGAACTCCAGGCCGTCAGACCCGGCGCGCGCACGATCGGCGCCGCGCTGGCGCCGTGCGCCATGCATGCGGGCGGCATGCGTGTCCTATGTCGCAAGCTATTATAGATCAACGAATTATCGCTTTCATATCCTCTTTTACATGTTAAATTCAGTCTTTTACTGTCGGCCGACTGATAGAGAATGCTGATAAATTATGGAAGAGGACATAAAAACGATTTGTTGATCTATATAGTCGCCAGCAAGGCCTAAGATTCAGGGGAAAGCTGGTACATAATTATATTAGTATACATGTATAATATAAACTGTAAATTTGCACTCTCGATCTCCCGGTCCCCGAATTACGGGAGATCGAGAGAGTATATAAATTGTTTGATATGTTGTTATTGACTAATGGCGTCAAAATTTAACTATATAAACATAATCATAACATGTTTTGTTTTTCTTTTCTTTTTAGGAAGATGACGGACGCTCCAATTTTGACTTGTGTTGCGCGTGCGAGGACTACATTCGGCCGATCCTTCTTTCAATTTAAAGAATTATAATTTGTTTACGCTTTGAGTATAAATGTAATGACGAGGAAGATGAGATAAACATGAGCATGGGGGACTTAAAATGATACTTATGATAATGCAATTGAAATGTGGTCAGCCAACTCCACCACCCCCCCCCCCCCCCCCCCCAATATCAAAAACATAATTCTGTGACCGCTGATTATGATTTAGTTTCACGTGCGACCATGCAATTTTAATTTGTATGTACTCATGATGATGTTCAAAATATAAATACTCTATTATTTCTATGGATGGCGGCTTGTGAAATTGTATACTTGATGATCAACATCATAATATAAACGTCAAATTGAAAATAATGGCGATGATAAGATAATCATGATAACAATTGAAATGTGGACAATGTGGTCAGCCCCCTCCCCCATCCCCCAATATCAATGCGGCCCCTGATTATGATTTAGTTTCCATGTGCGACGGGGCGATTTTTATTTTTATGTACTCATGATGATGTTCAAAATATAAATACTTATTATTTCCGACGGATGGCGGCTTGTGAAATTGTATACTTGATGAAAAACATCATAATATAAACGTCAAATTGAAAATAATGGTGATGATAAGATAGTTATGATAACAATTGAAATGTGGTCAGCCCCCACCCCCAAAATCAAAACATTCTGCGGCCCCTGATTATGATTTAGTTTATGTGCGACCGTGTGATTTTGTATTTTTTCAGGGGGGGGGGGGAGGGGGGGGGGGGCACGCACATTGGGGAACTGTAATTATTTCGTTCACACTGCCATTAGGCTAACGCTTTCTTCATTTTTTTGTCACACTGTATTGAGGACCTCCCCATATATTGCAATAATTGTACGTAACGCAATTAAAAATAATAATAAATTATATACTACTTACATTTTATCGGGGAGTTGCCACGACGCAGTTTACAATGTCTTTGCTTCGCCCCTAGCTCCATTATAATGGCACTTTGTCCGTCTCGATGTTAGTAATTATTATAATCATCACCAGTCAAACATGCACCATCATCCTCATCTTCATCATGAATCATTACCATCCTCTTTTTTATCATAATAATCATTGGCATCGCCATCTTCATAATGATCATTCATTGTCATCCTCATCAGTTCATCATTTCCGTCATTTATCAATCATATTAGGTGCTATATAAATCGATATTATTGTTATTATTATTATACTCTGTGTACATAACAATAATTTATATATTTTAAAATATAATACCCGGTACTCGTTTTGTATCGGGGAGGGGGTGGCAGCCTTCTCACTTCTCAGTAGACTGGGGGAGGGTACTTTGTTTCTTGAGTAGGCCTATACGCCGGACGACGGAAAGTTTGGGGCGGGGGCTATTATTTTTAGTACATTTAAAACATTTCGGATTGTTGAATGACGTGGGGATCGGTATTGGGGCTATTGGTACAAGTAATTAGCGAACAAACTTATGTACTAGTTGCAAAATAACAAAGCAATACACACTAATCAAATACAAACAAACAAACAAACACATGTAGCCAGTGGCGAAGGTGGTCGGACTGGTTGGGGGGGGGGGGGGGGGCACGAAAATTATTGGGGGTACACCTGTGTATTACTATTACTTTGTTTATTTAAAAAATGTCCCCTTAATTTTATGTTTTCTATTGTTGTTTTTTTTTCAGAATTATTTACTGCATGTAGCTTATAATACATCATGTACCCAACTTGTTGATCGAGTTAAACTGATTCTAAAGGAGAACAAAGAATAACAAAAAAGTTAAATAAACTCCAGTTATTTTTTAGAAAATCAGTCGTGAAAAACAGCAACAAAGAAATCAAGATATCTTATTCTTAATTATTATTTTATACTGAGTAATATTAATAATCAAGCTGCAATTCAATTAAGGAAACAGGATAAAATAAACAAGCGATGCGCAAAAATCTGACTGAAAATGCATGCAGCAACAGCATAAAAAAACGATGTCAAACTAAAAACAACAAAATGCAAAAGTTAAGTAACTATAATTATAACAACAACATCAACAAAAATAGGTCACATGGACGGAGATAGATCCTGTCGCGTGCTACCTGCGTGCATGCTGCTGCGCCGCGATGCCGTTATAAAGCACGTGAAAGCATAGCCTCGCGATCCGCTGACGGTCTTCTCCGCCGTATCTCTACCGGTTGGCCACGTATGTCCGTACTATCGGAAGATCGGTCAGCTTACGGCGAGCGCCATGTAAACAAATGGCAGAGTTCTACCGGGCGTGGCGCTCTTCACGCAAGTCAAAAATATTACGACCGCGAACGAACTTTTGTAGTTTCCAGGGACGCTTTCTCTTTGATGACGTAGATAGATTAGGTCATTTGGGGATTCCCAGAGTGGTGCCCGAACAATTCTTTGATACAAATCAGAACAATAGTATATGTACTACCAATAAAAGAAATTACCACATTCTTATACCACAAAAAATTGAATCCCTGATCGTCTGAAAAGTTTTTCGCGCCGGTACTTGCGAGAGCAGTCCGGTGGCGATCACATTCAAATACGTAAATATTTTCACATCTACTGCTGATATTTTACCCTTCTTTTTTTCCTTTTTACAATACTTTCCGCAATTTTCTGTAATATCCTGTCTGTTTTTCTGAGATTAACACAATCATTCTTATGAGTGTGTTATAAATCTGTCCATCCTAGAGTTTTTTGTGAAGTGATCTATGCTGTGTTTTGTGACCTTGTATTTGTATTTTTTGTAGATTTCAGTCGTTTTTGTGTCGTGCAAGTGCAGGGTCTATGGATCACCACACACATTGTTTGGTGTTATTATGTAGATTATGTGGGGAGAGGTTAGCCAAACTTGACAAGGGAAGGGATAAACAGAATCATGTGTACAGGGTATCTAATTATCAGAAAATCATCCAATCAAACTTTGACATTAATATCTCGGTAGATTTGCCAGATATTCATCCACAGACATTTTGTACACGATGTTACTGTCAGTTGACAATCAGTCATCCTACATCATCAGCAACGGCAACAACGTTCAAAGCAAAAAATGACTGGTTGCCTCACTCACGAACACAAGCCTGCAACACATGTTCCATGTTCAAGCAAACACTACAATCTGGGAGGCCAAAGAAAAAAAAACATGGTGGTCGCCCACCAAAGCCGGCACCCACAAACCCACACGATCACCTCATCCACATAGCACAAACACAAACACAACAGACTGACAAACACACAATCGATCGAAACATATTTCACATAGACCAGTCACTTGCATTTCTGATTTGTAGTGTTTGTTGTTGTGTTGTGCTGAAACCTGTTGAAACCCCATGCTGTCATCTGTTTTGTGTTGATTGTTTGTCCGCTCTCTTTTGTAAAGTATCTCTCAACTGTCCTCTATGTAATCATCAGTTTCACTTCACACAGACACATCAACCAGCACAGTACATCTCTTCACTCGTTCACAATCTACACGTTCAATGCACACAGTGTAAATCATCAATGCATTACACGCAAACATCAACCCACACTTGTCATTCACATACCACTGACCATTCATACGCTAAACCACAACCACCGGACCTCAACACAAGCCAAGAGCAGCAGGTAGCTGTGGGATATCTGCGTAAGTTTGCAGGATCCGATGGCATCGCTGCCAACTTCGGCATCCCTGGCCGAGGCCAGGTAAGCACAAAATAAAATAAAATTATTCAATGAAACATTTCTTTTGCATAAACTTAAATGATTTATGTATTCTCCTCGTGCATCTCAGATCCATTCTATGAATTAATAAGAAATATTTAATCATTTGTACAACGGGAATGTAAAAATTACATATATAACAGTGAAACCTCGTAATAATGAGTATGTTGGGTCTATTGAATTGACCTCATTATATCAGTTATATTGCTGCATTAGAGCTAAAAAAACATAAAATACATAGAACCTGGACTTTAAAAATTACCTCGCTATATCAAGTATGATCGTTATCACAGAGCTTGTTTTAATGAGGCTCCATTGTATGTGAAAACATGAACTTTGAAGATAAACACAGGAGCTTTAATTAACATACAGTAACTATAAGACTATTCATTAAACCCAATAAAAATGGAGAAGTAAAACATATTACTATCTGATCTATCCTACAAACAGCCTTCAAAAGCAGTGAAACTCCCCACACCTTCAGTGGGGAGTGGAGACTGTTCAAGGAGAACAGGTCAGAGAAGGGCGGCGGTCCTCAGCAACATCCGTCACAACATATCAAGGGGAGCAACAACAGCCCAACACCTCTTCGAGCTCACGCCTGCCCTAAGGGAGATCCTGGGGCAGACGGGCATCCACATCCCGCGAGAAGAGGTGTTGGAGCTTAAATCATTTTTTGGTTTGAGTTGGAAGAAGCTTCGACGACTTAAAGGGTAATAACAATTAAATAAAATTTAAAATAAATCTTAATACAAATAAAGCAAAACAGGATATAAAATATGATATGATTCTTTGTATAAAAGTCAATAACATAACTTCTTATGACCTAATACAGGGTACCACTGCTGCATAGATGCAGATACACTGTAGGATAATTATATTCCATTACCCATAGGATAATTATAAGGCATATTTCTTGACAAGGCCTGGAAAACAAAGAAGTAAAATTCTTTCAAGGTTTAAAATAACATGCAGGTCTCATGGATGGCATTATAATCATTGTTTTCCTTTTTCCTTGTTTTCACAGCTGGCTAGCAGAGCGCAACGTGAGAACGGCCCATGAAGGTGGAGTCAGGGGAATGCAGCGGGACATATTGGGCGACAACCTCCAAGGAGAATATGTCCCACTGCATTCCACATGCGAGGTCACCAAGTCGGTGGACATAAGATCAGCCCCCTTGGTGACCGTTCGCAACCTGACCACTATGGTCCACAGCTTGCTGGACACATATGAGAAGTGAGTGCACTCAGATATTTGTAATTGGAATATTAAACTAAAACGTATTAAATACCAATTTTTGTAACAGTAAAAATATATGCAGATATTTATAAAAAGGGAAACAAATCCTTCCTTTGGTTTATGAGAAACAGGATGAATAAATAAAATACAAAACTGCTGTATATTTATATTACTAATATAGCTTTTTTACAACAAAATTTAACACAGGTTGGAAGAGCTCACATGGCATGATGGCAGCATACCAGAGGACGAGGTCTGGTTGAAGGTGGGGGGAGACAAGGGGGGCGGCACATTCAAGCTGATGGTGCAGCCAGCGAATGTAAAGCGGCCAAACAGCATCCATAACACCAGGGTGGTTGTGCTGTTCCCCGGCAACGACTCCACCTTCAACCTGGATGTTACCCTCAAGTCATTCCAGGAACAACTTGACAACTTGTCGACAACCACTTGGAGGTGAGAAGCTAAGCAACCAATAAAGAAAAAGTGCACAAATATCTATAATTAAATTATAAAATGTCAATGAAATTAAACAGTTATTTTCAAAAGTTGAAGTTCAGTAATGTAAACAATTAAATACATTAAATAATGAACTTAACTTTGGTAACCATTGCCCTCTTTGTCAAATTCTTGATCAATTCCACTGAAATTGCTAAGTAATATTTGATTCCCTGAAATACATTAACATTTTCTCCCTTCATTTTCTCCCTTCAATTTACAGGGGAAAGAAGATAAGGCTATTTGCCTTCGGGGATTATGAATACCTCTGTAAAATCTACGGCCTGTCTGGACCAAGTGGTAAGTTATTCAATATATGTTAAAATAGTTCAATTTGTTTTTCTTTTAATATTTCATGAATCTATAATTTGCTTCATTTCTCAATTCTATTTATATTTTCCAAATTCAATTAATATTTCCCCAGGACGCCATTGTTGCCTCTACTGCCAGTGCACCAAGAAGGACATGGCCATCCCACCTTGCGAGAGACCAGCCACTCAGCTTAGATCTCTGAAGTCACTCAAAGAATCCCTGGAAGACTTCAGGGTGAAGCCCGTTGCCAAGGAGGCAAACAACGTCATCCGCGAGACCTTCTTCAAAATCCCCATTGACCATGTAAGTAAAGTACAGTCACATTCTTCCTCAGCAGCCAGGATGTGACAAAAAAAAAAAAGAAGACCTGTTTCTGAATCTCGCATGTAGATAATACATGTTTGATCCTGGCCGTACAGATCCCTGACTTACCTTTGTGCAGCATAAGCGAATCCAAACAATGCACACCTACAAAATCATTACAAATATGATATAACACATATCAAATTAATTATGTACTATCACAGTTAATCCTCATTATTTTTTAGTATTAAATAGTATTGTTCCTTTATATTCAACAGGTTTGTCCACCAGGTCTCCACATTTCCCTTGGAGTTTTCCTGAAGCATTACAATTCAATGTGTACAGCTTGCCATGCCCTGGACCTGAAGATTGCCAACAGCCTCTCAGGCAGTGCTGATGCACATCACACTGCCGAGGCCTTCCAAAAACACCTGGAAATGTTGGCACTTCAGGCCAGGGCGGAACATCTCGGCAGCGAGTACGAAGACCTTGTGGAACAACATACAATGATCGTACTCTTGTATCCCGACAACGAGCCTCCCATGATCATCCTCCAGATGGCAGAGGAGAAGAAGAAGGAGAAGGAAAAAGTTGTAAGTTATACTTCAGAATCTTTTTAGACCCAAGAACTAACTAATTGTGCTATTTTGAAAGTTACAAAATGACAATGTAGAGTATATTAACTGTTTTAAAAATGCAGCTTTTAGTCTTTATTAATCATAAACTCTACATGAATTTATGAGGAATATAAATAAAATCATTTTTATGTCATGTTCTATTTGCAGGAGAAAGCCATCTCAAAATTCCCACCTCTCCCCCCTGGATCAGGTCCAGTCTCCTCTGCCATCGAGCACGTCCTACAAGACCTGCAGGTGTGTCGCCAGGCCTATCATGGGAGGTCGTTCGTCGGGAACCACGTCCATAAGTGCCTCAAAGTGAGTAAGACAAAGTAAAATACACACAAATCGTTTTTTGCAATAAATCAAATTATGTTTTGAACATATAATGTGCTGACCTCAGTCAGACTTTCAGTCAATTCATGTGCAATCTTCATTTATATTTCCACAGCCCGACAATGTAGCTGCAATCACCGCGGCGATCCCCGGAACAGTGATAAGGATGTGCCCTGATGATGCCCCACTTCAAGCAGAAGCCAAGGAGGTTGCAGAGACCTTCAAAACTCTCTACAATCTCTTCGGCGCTTGCCACAGGGGCATCAACAGTGGCACATTTCTCACAGACGCGGAAATCACAGAGTTGGGTAAGGCATTATAGCTTTCTTTTTTTTAAATATTTATATTATGGCTTTGTTTTTCTCTTGTAGAGCAATATCAACTGTTTCAAAAGAAGAAAAAAATCAGAAAATATTGAAAAGTAAAGTAATATGAAATGTACAAAAGGGTTAGAACAAGTAAGTAATTTCCCCCTTTCAATTCTCATTGCCTAACAGATCAAAACATCAAGGACTATATGAACTTTTGTAGGACTACCTTTCCCAAGGAGAGCATCACCCCCAAGCAACATCTCCTGGAGAGCCACGCGGTCCCTTGGCTCTGGCAGTGGAAGGCTTCCCTAGGATTGATGGGGGAGCAAGGCGGGGAGTCTGTCCACTGCCAGCTTAACACGATCTCCAGGGACCTGCGTGGCTACAACTGTGAGCTTAAGAAATCCATCCAATCGGTCAAAAACCAATGGCTCATCAGTTGCCCTGCAATGTACCACAAATTCACTAATTAAGCATCAACCTATATCCAATCATTAGTACTAATCAAATGTTCAAGCAATTCCAAAAATCTTTCCAAATTCCAAAACCAATTGGATGGACTTTTTAAGCTCACAGTTGTAGTAGTTCACTGCAGTATTAAACAAATTCAGATGTAATTTTGAGACAAGTAGCAAGTGACAAGTTAGTACCAAATCAAGAGATCATTTGTATGTACTATGCCAACTAGTATACTTACCATATTTCAATAACATACATACATAAGAAAATCATTGCGTGTTTTCTTTCATGTATTACTTCTTACATGCTTCATTAACTAAATTATATGTCATCAAAGAAAAGGCGTTTGTGGAAACTGCAGAAGTTCTTTCAGATCATAATTTGTAAGACTTATTGTGACGAGCGCCACACGCAGTTTGTTTACATGTTTGCATGCTGTAAGCTGACCGACTTTCCGATGGTACGGAAATACTTGTATGATGTCATGTGTAACAATTGTGTGCAGTTTTGTATTGAATATCACAGTAAAACACTTTTGTCTGCTCAAAAAGTGTTTAGTACTTGATGATATACCATGCATACCGAGAACTCTGGGAATTCCCCAAAAACTTAAATGTCATCGAAGAGAAATCGTCCGAGGGAACTACAGAAGTTCTTTCGCATGATTGTTTGTATGACTTATTGTGAATAGCGCCACGCGCAGTTGGACTCTGCTATTTGTTTACATGTTGCATGCTGTAAGCTGACCGACTTTCCGATGGTACGGAAATACTTGTATGATGTCATGTGTAACAATTGTGTGCAGTTTTGTATTGAATCAATTGAATATCACAGTAAAACACTTTTGTCTGCTCAAAAAGTGTTTAGTACTTGATGATATACCATGCATACCGAGAACTCTGGGAATTCCCCCAAAACTTAAATGTCATCGAAGAGAAATCGTCCGAGGGAACTACAGAAGTTCTTTCGCATGATTGTTTGTATGACTTATTGTGAATAGCGCCACGCGCAGTTGGACTCTGCTATTTGTTTACATGTTGCATGCTGTAAGCTGACCGACTTTCCGATGGTACGGAAATACTTGTATGATGTCATGTGTAACAATTGTGTGCAGTTTTGTATTGAATCAATTGAATATCACAGTAAAACACTTTTGTCTGCTCAAAAAGTGTTTAGTACTTGATGATATACCATGCATACCGAGAACTCTGGGAATTCCCCAAAAACTTAAATGTCATCGAAGAGAAATCGTCCGAGGGAACTACAGAAGTTCTTTCGCATGATTGTTTGTATGACTTATTGTGAATAGCGCCACGCGCAGTTGGACTCTGCTATTTGTTTACATGTTGCATGCTGTGAGCTGACCGACTTTCCGATGGTACGGAAATACTTGTATGATGTCATGTGTAACAATTGTGTGCAGTTTTGTATTGATTCAATTGAATATCAAAGTAAAACACTTAATTATCATGAATAGACATATTTGATACACTTTGAAATGCTAGGCCCATGTCTGCTGGAAAAGTGTTTAGTACAATGATATACCATGCATACTTAACTCTGTAACCAGGCCTGGTAAACTTAAACTCCTCCACCTTGCAATCAGCCAATCTGTATTTGAGTATTTGCATAATTTGCAGGTAGCCAAGTTTACATACATGTGTAGTACGAAAAACTCATATCACTATCAGCTTGGTGGCTGTCACCTGAATGATAATGTGTTATCTTTCGCTTTTAATTTCTGAACAAGATCAAAGCCAAGTTGCATAAAGAAATGCAATCAATGCATTAATTGATTTAAACCTATTAGATGTGTGTATTTAGTCACATAATTTGACTTCCAATTTATTGTATCTTTTTTTGCCACGCCCACAGGCCGGGTCTAAGCCTTGGCTTGGACAAGACATCATTTCGAAGATGGCTTTTATTATGTCAAGAATCAGGTATACTTCATATCCCATGATTTGTGTGTGTTTTACCAGGGGGTGTACTCCGAAAACGATTTCAAGTTAAAAACTTTGTTTCTACGTCATATCTACGTCACTCAAAATACACTGTACTGTAGCGATTTGCTAAAATATATTTTAGTGACGTAGAAATGACATAGATGAAATAAATTTTAACTGCAGAATACACCTACTATTTCTCAAAATTGTTTATTGTTGTATATGTACCTACCATGGCCATGCCCAAGGGCGTCGATCCTTACGTAATAATATAATAATGATGAATCAAAAGATCATTCCCCACCCCCGAACAGATCAACGCCCATGGACAGTGCAACTACCAAGCCCACGCATGGGCATTGATCCTTATGTAATACAAATTGTTCAGCGCCAGAGGGGATGATCACCCAAACCCAATCCCTTGACCCCCCCCCCCCACCCCCCCGCCCCCTTACTAGGTATCAATTAAAGATCGCGCCCATGGCCATGCCATGGTCATGGACATGGTACTAATTGGTATTGGTAATTAATACCATGAACGCATGCCATGATTTCAAGTTTTCATATTGGCATGCATGTACATGGTTGTTGATCATGTAGATATATTCTTTTAAAATAGTACAATTTACAATATTTTGATAAAACTATGCCAGTAAGAAATTTTTTTTTTCTACATTTGCTGTCCTTTTACTAAGTTTAGTGTCGAATACAAGATGACAAGGGACATAATGGATCGAGTCCTCCACAGAAAAACAATGACTCATTACATATCTAACTATTTGGAGGATTTCTACACGAACTTTGTGCCACAGACCAGCACATGCGCACATAACCCGCTGGAATCATTTCCATCCGTACGGGGTGGGACTGGTCTTTGCATGCGGCCGCACCAGGCGCAACGAGACACCGCGTCTCGATAGAATGCATTTTCTGCGGCTCTTTGGATGACAATATATTACATGTGACTCGACAACTTACACAAAAATATACATAAATCATACATTTTTCCAAACAAGAAAACGTTAACATTCCATTTATATCAAATGCAAAAGTAAAAAGTTTAGTTTCGCGCTTTTGTTAGTTATTTAACACTACGTCGTATATAAAGTGGCAAGAAGTGCGTGAAAATACCTGATTTTTCGTGATATTCGCGAGAGGCTCTCCGTAAGGGAAAAACTCTAGGATGAAAAGAATTTGATAAACATCCTCACTCACGATCTCAAATTTATAAATATATATTTCACTTTTCATAAAAAATTGCGGAACCTAATTCAATGATAAAGTGAAAAATACCATACATTTTGAACATAAAACTCGCAATTATAATCGATTATAAGTATATTTTTAAAGCTAAAATATTGAATAATCTGACATAACTTGGTACGTAAATTGTCAATTTTCATGATGTTACATATTCATAAGATTGCTTATGAATATTCATATTTTGATTAGGATAATAACATTTGATTGGTCAACATTTACAAGGAGGGGTGTTTTCAGTCATCAACCAGAGAAACAAAAACAAACAAATATTCAAATCGCGCGTGCGTGCGTTGTCAAAATGTCCGCGCCCGTTGTATGTCAACGCACGGACATACGTGTGGCCACGCTAGCGCCAGCCCTGCGCGATGCACAGCTCCGAGCAAGCAGCCTCGGCGCATCCAAAATATTGATTTAAGTCGTCCAAATGGCTTTAATGTTTATAAAAAAATACTACGGCGGACTATCGAGTGACCAGAACAAAAATGTGCAGTAAGTAACGAACCAGTTTTGTTGCAAAGTGATGCAAATTAAAGCTTTTTTTTTTTTTTTTTTTTTTTTTTTTTTTAATAGCCGATCATCCGATCCCGATCATCGATCCGATTTCGAAGATCGATAAAATTTTGCCGATCCGATCAAACGATCCGATCATCAAGGTCAGTTACAGCATTAATTGTTATCTCCAGCGGATTAGCATATATTGCGTGTAAATGGTTCACCTGAGTGAACCATGTAGAACCACATGTAGATGTGGTGATAATGTGGTGTGTGAGAAGTGCATAATTGATAATGGGGTTTTGTGATGAAAACAAATATTTTATTTCCTGAGTAGTAGAAATTAGAATCATGGACAGTGAAAAAGAAATACATACGGACGACTCTCCTGCCCGAAATGCCCAATAGAGCCCTCGAAAATCATGAAACGGCCCCCATAAATTAACCTGTCATATTGCTAATAATTTGCTAGTTCCAATTCAAAACAAAGTGCTATCTGCAAAGCTTGAAAAGTAGCCCTCCTCCCCCCCCCCCCTCTCTATTTTGTCATGGACATGGTGTGCAGTTGATATGGTAAATTGCCACTTGGTCTACAACCATTTGGTCTACTAGAAAATTATGAATCTGGCGGCTTAATTATGATTATGATTATGGATTATGACTAGGGTTGGGGTTGTGGATTAGGGTTAGGGTTAGGGTAAGGGTTAGGGTTAGGGTTTTGGAGGCATCAGGTAGTAGACCAAATGGGAAGTAGACCAACTGAGATTAGACCAAGTGAACATAAACCGTTGATATATGGGCAAGTCCAAGATAAGGTCAACCTAGCTGTTGAAATGTCATCTTGATTTATTGATGACATGTTTTACATCATATTGAAGCCCATGAGTTGAAGTTCTGAATTCCATAAAAAGAAATTAAAAATTATTTAAATTTATGCAAATTTGAAGGGCCTCATTTGCATAAATGTGAATGTGAGTGTTACGTATGGGACAAATATAAAAATTCATACAAAATCAAAGGGAATGATAATGATATTTTATTCATATATAGACATGACCACTCATTCATCCGTATAAATTTTACATAAACATTAAGTCATGACCTAATTAAATATGCAAATTAGGTCATGTCTTAGCATGAAATGTCCCATACGTAACAAAATGAGGAACTTTTTTTCATTTTTTTCAAAAATTGTAATAGTTATTCTTGTGCAACTTTGGGAAGTTCTAATTCATGCATTTCAAAAGTAAAATACTATAATAAGCTGGGAAATTTTCATTAAACCTTTGTTTTATAAGAAAATTAGAATTGATAGAAAGTGTTACGTATGGGACAATGTGTTACGTATGGGACATTCACATACTATAAAAAGTCAATGTAGCTGGTGGGAGCCTTTGTGGCAGATAGGCAAATATTTATTTTGGAGTGATATTGTCATGATCAATGTTAATGAGTATAATTATAGAGAAAGTAATTAGGTCCATAAACTTTTTTTAAAAGTGGAACCATTTAAGTAAATCAATTTTTTAGGCTCGGCAGCCGTTTTTAAAGATAATTAGCTAATTTGCATATTCATGAATTAGAGCAAGATGTCTATTTGTATTCAGAAAATGTAGTATGAAATGTTTCAACATTTCATTTAAGGTATTTGGGGCAAATGAAGCCATTTCTGCTTCTCATTGGCATGTATCACTTGAGCAAAGCTCTGAAATCCAAGATGACTGCCCCTAATTTGCATATTTATGAATATTACTGTTAAACAGTGGCTTACATACACACAAAATGTATTAATTTGATTTAATCATGTCCTATTATGTATTTAAGATTTGTTTACTTACTTTGACTCCAAAAACATACAAAGCATATATATGATTTGCATAATTAATATATTTACCTAATTTGCATATTCCCCAAATTCCTGTAAAATTGTATAGATTCTGATCTAGGAACGCCAAATTAATGAGTGATACCTCTTTTATATGGTTTTAAGGGATGATATAACCATTACTGATACTTATTTACACCAATCACCATGGCAACTCTTTATTTTACCAAATACCCTCAATTTGCCTTAAATTATGATTTCCCTACATTAAACGAATGGGGACAAAATGTCCCATACATAACACGTCTTTACCCAAATTAATTAGAGCCTGCAAGAAAAGCGTTCTTCGGAATGACATGAAACTTTGCCTCAATAAACCTGAGCAATGTACCCTCTACCACATTAAATTACAACCTGTCCTCTAAATTACTTTCACAGAGTTTTCAACTTAAAAATTATTCATAAAAAACCTCATTTCTTCTGGTCCCATACGTAACGCCATACATTTTATATAATAAAATATTATTGCAAAGGTCAAAGTTCACCATCTTTACCAAGGTTATTCTTCTTATAGATACCAGTGATGGAGATGGTAAAAGAATAAAATCAAAGTCCCTCTACATTTTTTTTGGGGGGGTGATAGTCTCTGAAATGTCCCATACGTAACACGCGCGTTATCTTGGACTTGCCCATATGCTTTTACAATTAATTTGAAATGTGTTTACTTAAATTAAAGATTGTGTGTTAGTAGAAAATAAGTGAGAAATGGTACTATAGTATAAAAAGTTGATTTTTTAGTATTGCTTGTATTTATTTATAGGTCACCACTGCCTAGTCTATCATCATGGGTGTGCGTGAGGCACTACTACCCAAAGGCACCAGTAAGGGACATCTCCGAGGAGAATTTCCAGCGCTATGAGCAGCGGACACCAGAGGGCGATCTCACCAAGGAGAATGAGGCGTTTGTGTACAAATGGGGGCAGCTGAAGCATGTGGTGGAGGGTAGCCCTCTCAAACATGCCCCCTGGCCCCGGGGGGAGTGGACCCCTTACTCCAAGAGGACAGGTCAGTTTGATCAGAAATGCATACAACATATGAATTGAACTGAAAATTTTACAAGAACAATTTGACTCAGCCCCCCCATTTTCTTTTTTTTTCAAAAGTGGACAGGAAATTTGTACACTGCTTGTTGGCAATTCCTACTCAATGCCTGACTTTCTGGAAGAAGATGTATCAATGTTGTACTTTGTAGGACTAAGTGTGCTATAAATATGTAAAACAGCTCTAGAATAAATATACATCTCCTTCCAGTACATATTATAAGAATTCTGCAAACCTCTATTGAATGTGTTCCCTCAATCAGTATTTAGTGCAATGACAGCAAAATTATGAAAAAGTGAGTTTGGCGATATCAACACACAATTGTGTTGGTTGGATTTCTCATCTAGGGTATTAAAAAAAAGGCAATTGATGCTTCATAAATAGTCTCAAAATGATCCTGTATTTATCATGTTTCTGTCTGATTGAAAGCTAGGTTCTATATGACTCTCATTCTATCTCAATCACATAGGCAAATGTTGATAGTAGATAAGTAGTTTTCACCCGTATTTTCTCGCATTTATCTGTGTACCTATTTCTGGTACAGGTGTTGTTGCCATCAAGCTGGGCATGCAGCCGCTGTGGACCAAGGAAGGCACCAGGATCCCCACTACACTCCTGCAGGTCAGAACATGTTCAGGGATGACAGTTTGGGGGCAAAAGCCTGAATTCAGGGCCGGGGGGGGGGGGGGGGGGGGCGTTACATACTCGGCCGAGATTAAACGTAAGTCAGAAATTATGAGCATTTGAGCCAACCGCATTTATTTAGGCACATTTTTAGACTTTTGTTTAATCCCAACACTTTATGTAAAACCCCCTAATCACTCAGAAATTCAGGCTTATACTAGTAATTTTCTATGAACATCAGGTGACATGAATCGGTTTTCATGCTCTTGCCTTGTAGCTCACTGTCATCTAGATGTTAAGTAAGACTTGATACTAACATTAGCCTTCAAGGGTCAGTTCAATTCTACTTTGGGCCAGCAAAAATGTTTAAAAAGTATATTTTGTTTGCCCTGATCCAGCAACAAGGCTTCAAAATCTGATGATGAAGGAATCAGATAAATGTTTGTTACATTCTTCCTTGGAATAAGTTCATGTTTTGTTCAGGACTCCCAACCACATGTGTTCTTTGTTTTCATTCTCACTCACTTTTAGCCAGAAGTAAATTGTTTCCCCTTTGTAAGATTCTCATAGACTACTTTACAAACATAATCTATTAAACAGGGGTCCGTTTCATGAAAGTGTCTTATTTGAAAGATCATCTTAACTGTCCTTTGTGATCGGAACAAACGCCATCCGTATGCCCGTAGATCAGTCACAGTCACGTGACAGTTAAGACGGTCTTAACGTAAGACCCTTTCATGAAACAGGCCCCTGATATTTAATGTCTTTGCGCATATTACATTACAACAAAATTACCAAGAAACTTACAAATATTTTGTGTACTTACGTTTAATTATCTATGTGAAATTAAATGTTAAATTGCTCTATCTTGTCTACAAGAAATGTCTACTTTTGATATTGCTTACGTTTTATCTTGAAATCAAAACTCTAACCAGCTATTGTAATGTTACATTCTCTCATTGATGTGCAGGTGGTAGAGTGCAATGTGCTGGACTTCGTCCCCAAAGGCCTCGGAGAGAATGAGAAGTTTGCCTCCATGTTTGTAGCTGCCAAGAACGCCTCACCTTTCTTTGTAAGTTCACTCAATTATTGATCAATTGATTAATTTATTGTTTCATTGGATTGATTGATTCATCGATTAATTAATTAATTCATTCATCCATCCATTTATCCATCCATCCATCCATCCATCCATCCATCCATCCATCCATCCATCCATCCATCCATCCATCCATCCATCCATCCATCCATCCACCATCCATCCATCCATCCATCCATCCATCCATTTATCCATTTATCCATCCATCCATCTATCCATCTATCCATCCATCTATCCATCCATCCATCAATCATCCATCCATCCATCCATCCATCTATTTATCCATTTATCCATCCATCCATCCATCCTCCTTCCATCCATCCATCCATCTATTTATCCATTTCTCCATCCATCCATCCATCCATCTATCCATCCATCCATCAATCATCCATCCATCCATCCATCCATCCATCCATCCATCCATCCATCCATCCATCCATCCATCCATCCATCCATTTATCCATTTATCCATCCATCCATCTATCCATCTATCCATCCATCTATCCATCCATCCATCAATCATCCATCCATCCATCCATCCATCTATTTATCCATTTATCCATCCATCCATCCATCCTCCTTCCATCCATCCATCCATCTATTTATCCATTTCTCCATCCATCCATCCATCCATCTATCCATCCATCCATCAATCATCCATCCACCCATTCATCTATTTATCCATTTATCCATCCATGCATCCATCAATCATCCATCCATCTATTTATCCATTTATCCATTTATCCATTTATCTATGCATCCATCCATCCATCCATCCATCCATCCATCCATCCATCCATCTATCCATTCAACCATCCATCCATCCATCCATCCATCCATCCATCCATCCATCCATCCATCCATCCATTCATTCAATCATTTATTCATTCGAAGATGAACCCATCCATCCATTTATCCATTTATCTTTGCATCCATCCAATCTGTTTTTGGATGTCCGAGATCGACTGTTGTTAGTGTTGAAATTAAACATTACACTTGATTTTAAAAGAAGGTAGTGCAATCATGAATATGTTCTGTAAGCTAGGGCAAAATTCTTGATTACAAATTATAATCTCCATAAAATTTCCCAACTAGCCGAGATAAAGATACCTGGATGAGTTATTATGTTAATTTTGAAATGACATAATCATGCTATCATTGAAAATCTCATTGAGTTTATGGGTTATTTTTCTCCCATTGATGTGTCTGTGTTTTACGTATTTGGTACAATGCTAATCAAATCTTTGAAATAATTTTTTATGTGCAGCGATTTTTGCAAGATGAAAATGTGTATATTTGATTTTTCCCTGTGTTTGATATTTTTCATTAAATTTGTTGTATCCTTGTTTCACAGAAAGACAACAGCATATTTACTTGTTTAAGCTTTCTGGTTAGCTTGTCAATCACTATTAAATCGCTAGCAGGTAAAATTAAATGTAGACCTTCTTTGTATCTAGAGAAAGTGTATAGAATTACATGTATGTACATATAAACACTCTGTTATTTTGCTAGCCACAGGTTTTCAAGTCATCCTGCATTTCTTCCTTTTTATCTAGCTCCTACTTTGTCTTACTTTGTTCCCCTTTTGATAAAAAACTATGCATACTCTCAACAAATAATGGTGATCAATAGTTCTTTATTTTTATTTTCATGTGATTAAACTTATTTGTTCTAACTTACATTTGCAGAAAGACCAGGAGTACAGTGACCTGTTCAAGCCTGCCTGCCTGCCCGTCAAAGAGCACATCACCAGATTCAATGTCAGTGATGATGCAGCATTACAGCCAGGTAAATTCTCTCTACTCTCGCAATATGCAAATCAGCAGCACCAAGCCGATTAATTAACCCTAATCAGGCCGGGGATATTTTCTGCGTAGTGGAGTAGTTAAAGTTAAAGTTGTTCTCGTGCCAATTTTGCACATAAGGTGGCGCCTATCTCCGATTCATTATATCAGATTCCTCGTTGTATCAGGGCTTGAAAATAATAAAATGCATAGCACCTGGACCTGTGAAATAATGATGATAATAATTATAGGTAAATTTATATAGTGCCTAATATGATCATCTCTAAATTACCTTGCATATAAGGTACCTCGTTATAACAGAGCTCATAATACAGAGGTTCCACTGTAATATTAAAATGTTTTCATATGTCTTTTCAGGAACTCCTCTGTGTGCATCCCACTTCAGACCAGGCATGTATGTGGACATAGCTGCAAGAACGTGAGTTTTTTTTTCTCCACTAGCCTGTTTGGGCAAGTAAAATTTAAAAAACATTCAAATTTTACTTGCCCAAACAGAACATTTTCTTCCCCGCTTACTTCTAAATTTACATGTAAGGCATTGCATTCTAGACCATTTATGCAAGCCTCAACAGTAACTTTTTTCTCTACTTGCCCGTTCGGGCGAGTAGATTCATAAATTTGCGAATTTGACTTGCCCGAACAGAAAATGTACCGGCCTGCTTACTCCTAGGTGAGATTTACACCTTGTGAATAACAGTTTCTCTTGAAGTTTCACAGAATTGGTAGTTGCCCAATCGGGCAACCAAACTAGACCATTTATGACATTTTACTTGCCCGACGTAATGTTTTACTTGCCCCGGGCAATAGGGCAAGTGCTAGTGTCAAGCCCTAATTAATGACATTTTACTTGCCAGACATCAATTTTTACTTGCCCTGGGCAAGTGTTAGTGTCGAGCCCTGTATTTGTTTAAAGGAATGGTAAAGTTCTGGCTGAAAGGGCAATTCAATTTTATTTTTGCCAGAATCAGAAAAAAAAAAAGTGGTAATAACCAAAAAAAATGATCTGTTGAAAAAAATGAAGCAAAGACTGTTTGATTAATATCAATAAATTAAGTTATTTGAAAAATGGTTGGGGGCATTGAAAAAGAAAACAAAAAAACAGCTTTTGTAAAATGAGTCTTTGTCTCTTTGGTAATATGATCAAAAGTGTTTTCATTTTATTTATGTTTGTTTGTTTGTTTGTTTATAGGATTGACAAAGGCTTCCAGGGTGTGATGAAGCGCTGGGGTATGAAGGGACAACCAGCTTCCCACGGTCAAACCAAGACTCACCGCAAGATGGGAGCCTCGGGAGGGGGAGGGGTGAGTGTTAACTTGTCATATGATTGTTCATGTGGTTTATCACATGGCAGGTTATCTGATGGGTCATATGGCTGCTCATGTGATGTTATCAGTAAGTTGAATTAATTTCTGACTTCCAAATTGAATTATGATTGAGATAACTTTTAATTTATTCCAGGTATTCACACACATTGAAAACATTTACAAGACATACAAAAATCATATAGTTTTAACAAACCGTAACTTCAATAGTATGAGGTTCATAATTAAAGTTATAAATCATGGGTTTTTCTTACCCAGTGAATATAAGCACCAACATAATTCAATTTGGAAGTCAGAAACATTTCTAGTAATTAATCATAATAAAGACATTTGTTTCAGTTGGATAATAATAATGATGCATTATCAGCCGTACTTTATTTCATAGTAATCATAATAGATATTTACATGTTTTGTTTATTTTCCGTTTGTTTTGCCAGGACCCTGGGAGGGTCTGGCCTGGCAAGAAGATGCCTGGCCTCATGGGCAACCGCTACAAATGGACCCTGGGCTTGAAGGTAAGCAACGAGATAGTCCTCACCTTACCTCACAGATCTCGTAGTCCAAAGTCCAATGCACACAGAGCCGACTCGATCTCATCCGACTTGTTTTCAGTCGGGCTAGAGTCGGTTTCGGTCGGAGCTGATTTAACTTGTTTAATCAGCCTCGACTGATCTCCGACTGCCTCCTGACTGGCAAAACGTGGGTCATGAGGCGATGTAACTTAGCTGATCCCACTGAAAACCAGTTGGATTGGGTTGAGTTGGCTCTGTGTGCGTTGGGCTTAACCCTAATCAGGCCGGGTTTTTAGCCCAAAATTAAATAGTTGTAGGGATTGGAATGAAAAATAATGAAGGTTTTGTGTATTCTAGGAAAAAATTTCCATACGATTTGTACACAAATCACAAAATGTAGCGATTTTGGGGCCGACATTCACCTATAAAAGGTCACGTGACTTTGGAACGGTATACTCGTTCATCGCAAATTTGGTCTCAAAAGTTGCTCGAGACTCAATGAAAAAACTCATGAAGTCGCGCGGCGATACCTGCGCGTGTTGCGGAATAATTCCGCGAAACGTTGAGGGATTCCACCCCCCCCCCCCCCCCCCCCCCCCCCGGCCCTTTTTGGGTCAACAGAAATTGAGGTGCCACAAGTGGTTTGGCAACCAGCTTCCTCCATCATTCTCCGTTTTTCGTCTCTCTTAGAGCTCACCCAGCTTAAAGCCTGTCCATTCTGTGATGTTATCTTCCCATCGCTTCCCATTGTCTGCCAGTATAGGCAATATACTCTATGATTGGAGTAATTCATTCAGTATCCAATGATATAAATGAACTTCTTTCCTGGTGGCTAGGTTGAGTAGAACACAGATGTATACAGTGAAAATATATACACGGGGGCTCGTGGCGAATTCGCCTCCCAAATCATAAAAGAGCCCTTGTAAATTTGCATAGAGTTCAATGCAAAACAAATTTTAGAGTGTTATTTTCATGCAGGCAAGCTTGAAAAGTAGCCCCCCCCCAAAAAAAAATATATACATTTTCCCTCTGCATATATACAAAATATTTTGCTTCCCTCGTACCAGAATTGCGTGATGCAAACCAAATTGAGATGTTATTAAAGTCTTATTACTTAGAGTTCTCATCGGGCAAGTGAAATTAGACATTAACCAGTTTTGGGTGACTTAAAATTTGAATTTGATTAATTTACCTAAAATTGTTGACTTTAGTCATTTCTTTTGTTAATGCCAGGTTCTGAGGGTAAACACAAAACACAACGTCCTCTACTTAAAGGGAACAATCCACGGGCGCATCTTTGGCTTTGTGAAGGTGAAGGATTCCACAATCCACCGTCTGACCGAGGCCCCGCCCTTCCCCACTGCATACCCAGATGAGGAGGAATTACCCGAGGACATGTTCGATGAGAGCATTCATCAGTTCTCGGATCCGAGCATCGAGTATGAACTAGAAGAGGAGTTGTAGCGATCTTGAAACAGACAATTCGCAATTTTGACTGAAAGTGCAAGTGAAACAACCGACGTTGCAGCTTGAATGATAGGAGTTGTTGGGAAGATTACAAAGTGTTCACTGACTGAAAATTCACGAGCTGAAATTTCATTGACTGAAAGCGCAAGTGTTTGAAGAGGAGCTAGGGGGGAAATATCACCAAGAATCTATTGAATGAAAATTCTCAAGTTCTTCCAGAGATATAGCTTAGAATTGAAGGATGCAGTTTTCTCTACGTGATAACCTACCCAGGTGTTTGTGCAGTATATTCAAATAGAACATAGAACAACAACATTTCAAAAAAAGTTTTGTTAGTTAACTGCCAGAGAGCCTGTCCACTTTGAACGTTGACTGCATCTTTTATGTTAGGTAGGAGAGAAATTATCATGGAAATTCTCCTGGAGACCCTGCCATTCCCCAATGCATATCCTGACAAAGAGGAATTAGCTGGAGACATTTCTGATGACAGTATTCATCAGCATTGAATATGAATTAGAGGAGTCAGCGAATACAAATGATTACATATACAGTCAAACCTGTGTATAGTGGCCACCCAAGGGAGTCAATAATAGTGGCCATTGTAGACAGGTGGCCACTATAGACAGGTTCAAAAGCACTGTTTTTCCTTGCAGGGGATAACTTTTGATGGCCACTATAGACAGGTTGGCTGCTATAGACAGGTGGCCGCTAAGACAGGTTTGACTGTATCAGACTTTTAAAGGGATTGTACAGTTTTGGTCAAACTGAATTTTAGTAACCAAACCCTGTACCATAACTCCACCATGCTCAAAGGTATACAAAATTAAAAAAGACTAAGTAAAAAGCCTGTTATTCAAAAAGAGCCATAAAGACACAAGAGGGCACTCTCTAAAAATGCATTGGTTACAACCAGTTTTTATGAAAAAAATTGTGCATGTGATGTGCCCTCTATACCAAAACTGAACTGTCCCTTCAAGTTTCTTATCTAAAACATGCCCCCTGATTAATGATGCAGATTAGGTGGAGGGCATGTTCATCACAGGTAATTCATCTTGGATTCCAGCATTGAATACGATTATTGATTTATAATACATTATATGAAAATAAAATAAAATCATAATAAATAAAAACATGTGCTGTACAGAAATCCTCACTTTGTATCAAATGGCAAAATGAATTGTTAATATACATGTATATGATGATATAAGACTTGAATGTTATGTTGCCTTATGAACAAAATCAAATCAAGTAAGGAAGCTTGCCATGCAGCAAGCCTCCACGCTAACCTTTTGTACTGGCCTGTTTGGGCAAGGAAACTCATAAATTTGTTTATACTTATGCCTGACCGGGCGAGCAAACTAGACAATTTATGAAATTTTACTTGCCCCAGGCAAGCAGGCAAGTGCGAGTGTTAAGCCCTGCATACAGTAATGTTAAAAGCTAATCTTTTTTCCTTGTTGCCCAATCAGGACAGTATAATAAAGATTTCCTAACTTTAAGTGCCCAGAAACCTGAATCAGATGGCCCCGAACAAAGAAAAACATTACATATTCAGTTTGTTATGAATTCTCAAGGAAAATGTAGATAAATGACATTTTGGTGGCCCAAAGCTACTATTTAGTGGTCCTGGGCTAGCAGGCTATTTTCAAATTGCAAGCAATGCATACAGCCACGTTTAAGTTGCAGTACGTGGCTGTAAAAACTTTCTCACTTGATTCCATATGTGCGATAGGTCTGGAAAGAGGGGTGTTTCACAAAGATGCTAAGTTGGACTTAAAGTTATGGAAAGCCATTATTTACTTTGTAAAATGTAAACATGTTTTGAATCCAACATCAAATTTTGTTTAAAAGCATAACTATTTTATATTATCAAGGAGATTTGATGTTCTTGATGTGATTGTGCATTTTTGCTCTTGAATTTGTTTTCTTCATTTCATGGCTACTAATGGCTTTCCATAACTTATAAAAGTTCAACTTAAAATCGTTGTGAAATATCCCCCTGGTTGTCATGCTTCCATTCTAAGATGCTCCCAATAATCTCGTAAAGCAATACTTTTTTTGTCCCTTCCTGTTCACTTTCTAGGAAACCATCACTCTTCACTATTTCAAGATATTTGACTGACTCTGGCATTATCAGGCACATGTCAGCAAAATAGAAACTGAGAATTTCATATTAGTAGAATGAACTCCTCATTAGCTTTCATTTCATACAAAAATCATGGAAAATTACATATCTGATTCTGATATAATTATGATCACTGCAATCTTTGCTAACGTGTGAAAATTATTGAATATTTTTCACTTTTAAAAGCCCATTTCTTCAAAACATGAGTTGCCGACATGGGCCTGATTTTGCCAGGGGGGTGTTTCACAAAGATCCTAAGTTGATCTTAGCACTAAGATGGTCTTAAATATTATGGAAAGCCATTAGTGTCTTGAAACATTTTTATAAAAGTTATGTTGAAATGCATAAAATGTTGATTTGAATCATATATATTTTCTAATTATCAAAGAGATTCATAATCTTCACATAACATTCATGAAATCTCTTTGATACATGTAATTAGAAAATATTTATGATTTGAATCAACATTTTATGCATTTCAACATAACTTTTACAAAAATGTTTCAAGACACTAATGGCTTTCCATAATATTTAAGACCATCTTAGTGCTAAGATCAACTTAGGATCTCTGTGCAACACCCCCCAGGACTTGGGGGTGTTGCACAAAGAGTTGCAGTCAATTGCAAGTCAGAAAATATGCACATCTGAACCAATCAGATGTGCGTACTAGTATTTAGGCACATGTTTTGACTTGCAATTAATTGCAACTTACTAGTCTATTGCAATTCTTTGTGCAACACCCCCACGGTCACATATTGTCTAAAAAATTATATGTGGTGTGTGTGCCAACTGGGATGATCATGTATATTGATTGATTGGGTTCAGTTGAATCACAGAAACATGCATCCATTGGCCTGTATTCACAAAGGAGGTTTGTAGGTTTGTACAAACCATGGTTTATCCATGGTCTACATCTATGATGTGCCATTTGTAAACTGGTGGAGAAAGAATGTAAACTCCTTACTTGTTAACAATTACAATGTTGATAGCACACATTTACAAAATGCACCAAATAAATGTTTGTCTTCTCAAATGGTGAAATTTGCTGGTTAGCAAGCACCAACAGTCATATCATTAGAAATTATAAATTGTGTTACTTGTATACGAGCAGCACTCCATAGACCATGGATAAACCATAGTTTGTACAAACCTCCTACATACCTCCTTTGTGAATACGGGCCATAATGTCTGAATTGTGTATTTTGCGTAACTTCAGGATCTATGCATTATTTGAATGGATCATATCCCTTCAATTCAATTTGGTGGGGGTAAGAGTGAGAAGGGCGTTAAGTCAGATTTTGGCCAAGTTTGGTTCCTAAATACCATTTTGCGGGTAATTTCCTACCCTATGTGATGCCAACTTGTCAGAAAAGAATGTCTGGTTTAGGAAATTTAAAGAGAGCTGAAGTGTGTTCCTACCTAGACAGGAAAATCCATCTCGTTCTAGAGGGGTCCTTTAATATTGTGACGTCATACTATCCCCTCCATCGGGAATAAGATGATAATGAAACAAGACAGTCTCAGTGGACCGAACCCTCGGAATATAGACTGATTTTTCGGTCTAGTTCCTACCAAGCCTACAATCTTTAAACTTGATTAACCCAGTAGTCCATAAAGGGACTTGGCACCCTACTCTTTTTTAACTGAAAATTTAATTAACCTGATGTGTCGTTTCAAGAAATGTTCCAAGATCTTCAGACTAGTTCTGCAACAAATGATGATTTCAGGTAAATTTTATATAAGATTGCAACATACAATATTGCTCCTGCTTGAAATGTTATATATTTTGTACCCTATCTCTTTTAACTATGGAGATTAAACATTTTATCCTATTTTGGATATTCTTTATCAATCAAATTGTGAAGATTTATGTGTTTATATTCCAAGTTTTACTTTTATAGGAATATTAAATTCCATATTTTTTGACAGATGGCAATGAGAAAATGAATCAAAGAAAAACCCACACATACAAACACACACACACACGCACGCACACACACGCAAGTACATATACATTGTACACCTTTTTTTTATGAAGACTGTATTGTAAAGAGGTCAATTACGCATAGATTCTTGTAAAACACAACTCATAAACTGACAAACAGCAAATTGTTCCATATTTGTTTAATGAATACACTGACACGCACATGCATACACACATACATACACACATACATACACACACACACACACACATGCATGCATGCATACATACATACATACACACACACATAAGCACACGGGCAAATACATTATACACCTTTTTATTCCAGACTACCATGAAGGGAGAAAATAATTAGTTCTCATAATAACAAAACAAAACTGGAGAAGAGCGAGTTATTTTCTACATTTTTTATTCATGAGAAAATGGTTAACAACAGAAACTTTTCAACTTGCTGCTGCTAGTACAGTGTAACCTGTACTCACAATATCATATAACAATTATAACAGAATACAGGTCTTCATAATGTAAACATGTTATACACATCTAAATTAAATCAATCCACTGACACTTTTGTTTTGACCAAATAAATGTTTTTTAAGACTTTATCCATCTGTGTTTCACCAAATAAATGGTTTGTAAGACTTTATGCGTCTTGTTTTTCACCAATTACTTTTTTTTAAAGACTACATCTGCACACAAAGGCACAAATGGATGCAAAGGACTAGTACGGACGAAACGAGACACGAACATTGAACATATTGGACAAAACACAGATCCAGTGCGGACACGATTAATACACCAACTATAGTGCCACTTTTTAAACAGTTATAATTAACCTAGAGTGCACACTTTTCGCACATTTACTAATTGAAATATTGTGACAAGTTGTAACAAAACTTATAATTGAACAGTCAGAATTTGAACGATCGTGCCACTTCATAACAGTTTTTTATAATTGAAATATAGCGTTTGATTTCAACCATTTATATGATGTGCTAGTATATGCAGGAAAGGAATGAGCGGACAAAATGTAATACATGTACTAGTATGCTCGACACTCGCTGTACCACTATAACACGAAGGACTTAAATTAAGATATTACACATGCAGTGAGCCTTTGATATACAAAAAGTGCTGAACACTTTTCTCACAAACATGTACCAAGCAGACAAAATTTAGAGTAGCCTAGCTTATAAGTAGATTGAATTTCAGTTGCTGTATTTTTTTTGTTCAACTTGTACAAGCTTTGGGTAAGCTAACTTTCACAGATACATTGTACATATATATAGAAATTGGATATTAATGTTGGGAAATTGGGGTTACATTTTCCATTTAGATCCATCATCAAAACTAGCGGGTTTCTAGCAATGATTCTGATCACCCTACCTACAGTTATAAAATAAAACTGACATGTAACACGAGGACATTGACATAGTCTAACCACCGGAATAAAGCAGATAACGGTGAGACCTTGTTATGATAAGGACTTTGGGGCTATGAAAATTTTATCATATCTGATTGAAAAATAAAAATGATATAAAGAGTTGAGACCAACAAAATCACCTTGTTATATCAGGTATCTAGTTATACCAGGGTTTAAACAAAAAATCAGAATATAAAGACCAGCAAAGAGTGCTTTTGTTATATCAGAGCACTACTGTATCATAATAATGAGGTTATATTATGGAAAATCAATGATTAATGATAACTTTGCTTAAATACAATAACTGTAGAAATAGGTAGGAATAACAAACAAGGGTCGTCTTAAAACAACTTTTCATCAAATACTAATTTTTTCCAAAAACTGGAAACTTCATACATGGTTACAAACAACCAACAATTAAGTGAAAATTCATTAAAATTTGAAGGATAAACTAACAAGGGAATTTAACCGAGAACTTGTCTGATCCGCAGGGGTGACATGGTTTGCAAACAAACATCAACAGTTTAATGATTGTAATGCCTTTCATAATCATATAGGGCAGAAATGCAATATTTGAATATAACATGGTTAACAAAGAAAGTTGAACAATTCCAAAAGAGTTTATTTTGAATATTTTTTCAATTCCTGATCCTAAATTTATGGAAAAAGTCTTTAACTATAAACAGGTATTGATATTTTAATACCAAAGAACAAGATACTTGAATAGAAATTTGAAATACCATAATTATGAAGGCATTCTGTAAAAAAGAAAGAAAAAAACCCCCAAATACAGAAGTGTAGAAAACTAATTTTCTGGGACTGAATGTAACGTGGAGAACAATAACAATCCCTACACTGTCAGTGAATTAATTTCAAGTTGAACACTAAAAGCTTCCAAAATATTCTGACGCAGTTATTGAATTGAACATCATACACACATGCGTAACAAACGGTGTGGTAATTGTCAACGATGAACATTGTATGGGAAACCTAAAACAACAATACCCAATGACTGTAATAGAACAAGAAGAGCTGAAAACATTGGAATTGAAGTAATTTTACATTTCTTTTTAGTAAAGCAACTGGGAACATTTGAAGATAAAAAAAAGAAGGTATGGTTTTGTGCATGGTGGTTCCTGTATAAAGCTATGGGGATATCAAAATCTAGTAGGGAAACATGTTAACATACAGGTGACATCCATTCAGACTACGCTCGTTCCTGGCATACACCACGGCCTTTACCCCTAACATTTGTTTTTACTACAAGTATTTGCTTAACAATACTTGAATCAATACGATTGCACATTTCTAGTTTTCTTCTGATTTTGCATCTGTTTATTTTGATGCAAACTACTACGTATGTGGATGAAGGGTTAGCTGTACTGCCTTTTCCATGTTTAGAACTAGTCAAACCTGTGTATAGTGACCACCCACGGGAAGCAAGAAAAGTGGCCACTGTAGGCAGGTTCATTTACATTGATTTACTCTACAGGGGAACACGCTTAATGGCCATTATAGGCAGGTTGGCTGCTATAGACGGGTGGCCGCTAAGACAGGTTTGACTGCACTTTCTAATATGACCTTTGACCCCATCGTATCCACCTTCCCAACATTTCACATATTATATCCCACAGACTTAAACTTTGTGCCAACATATAGTACCAATAGAAACAGAAGACAACAAAGCGATGACGGCAAAACTTTGCAATCACGTAAAACATCTCCATGAATACAAAAACCAACAAATCATAACTTAAATCACTTTTAAATAGTGTTAAGTTCAGTCCATTACTCAAATTTCACACTTTAATACCTTCCACACTGACGTGTTTTTTTCATAACAAACAAAACCTGAGAATTGTTTTTTTTTCTCTCAAACGGAGTCAGTGTAATGTATGCATCAATCGTGGGTACTTTCATAGGCCAATATGGTTCACCCACACGCTTTCTTCAATTCAATTCATCAGTTAAAATCAGTGGTGAAAAATAAAGATATATACAGATCAAGTTCTCCACTATGTACAAGATGCATATATATTTACAGAACCGCAATGATTTGTACTTCCGTGTTAAGCATCTACTTAAGTACAAACAAAACAATGAAACTGGACCGATTCACAGAGAGATAGTAAAAAAAGACCCGAATTCTCAACGAGATAAACTATTTCACATGACATCATTGTGTTAATCCATGCATTAAATTGTAAAATATCAATGGTATTAAATTTAATCCATAGACTAAACAACAACCAAGGGTTAATTTAACCTCTGTGATGGGAATTCAGGATAAAAATGCAATAACTTGAGTTCTACCGCTCAATTGACAATACAGTGTGACTCTGTCCATTTAATCTTTCCATGCTAATGTCACTTCTGTACTCAAACATTCTGTTAAAATGATCATCTTAATGACTATCATGCAATTTCCTCAAACTCCTTGAACAAACACATAAAATCTTTCCATGAAAACAAAAATAAGTCAAGTTGAAGATCAGTGACTCAAAAAGTGTTCCAATCGTTCCCCTGAACCAGTCATGCTAAGCACAACATATTCACTCGTCTCTTACATAAGTGCGACACTTTACAGGTCGGTCTTTCCAGACAAAAGTTGATTATTAGACCTAATCATGCGCAAAAGAAACTAACAATAGTTACCATCAAAATTATTCAACCCTCTCTTGGATCAAATTCAATGGTCTTCCATTTTCAATCAAGTTCGGTATACCATACACTTCTCAAAGTTCACCGCTGTAAAAGCTACCTTCTTCCAGTAATAACAACCCAACACTAATATCCTTTTCTACAACTCTAACCTCATTCTGCTCCTTCAAATGGGAGTAAAAGTAGTCGATACAAACTCCGTATCAATACCCTTTATCCTTGTGTTAGTATCATGTACTTGTATCAATAAATCAAACGTAATTGGGCATTAATCTTCTAGTAACCACTGACAAATTTTGTCAATCAGCATCCCCGGTTTGAAAAGTAAAGTTTATGAATCGAGAAGCTGGGAAACTTACAATTGTGTACGTACGTGCAACGTTTAGCAACTGTACATCCATCTCCGTCTGGTAACCCTAACCCTACAAATATAAGGGAGGATGGTCATTGTAAATTAAAATGCGCAAAGAAAATGGGGCTTCGCCAGGAATCAATTCCGAGACCTTCGGATTGCTAGACCCGCGCTCGGACCACCGAGCTTCAAAGTGCTCTTACAATGCTGGTTAATTCCCAGAGGCCCTTTCAATACACTGTTGCGCTGGTAGTACATGAAACAAAACAAGCAAGTTTCCCAGTATGTGATTCACAAACTTTACAATTCTATTTTGCCTGGCTGAATGATATCATGAATAGACTCATACCCAGTTTCGGTACTAGAGGGACTAAAAAACACTCAAATATTAATTTCCCTTGTAACATATCATGCCAAAATGACATGTTAAAATAATTCAGCTGCTTAGTTGAGTAAAATCTTACTAGTAATGTAACTCTACAAAGTTGTAATGACAAAACCAACAAAGTAAAATTGCTTTAATAATGCCACGAGAATACAATACATCAAAATAATAAACTAGATAAATTTGTTGCAACCTCTCATGACCACCAATACCAATATGAAAATACTACCAGACTACTCAAATTTTCAATCGCTTCAACTTCAAACATGGGTCAAAGTGCAGAATAAAAACAAACAGGAACAAAACAAAACCGCAATATTTGTTTTCAAAATAAAAATAGTGAACAGCACAGTGTAATCCAAATCATTTTCCACCAAACAAACACAAATTAAGCTTTTCACCAGCAAGAAATGATTTGCCCCAATAAAACCCACCTGGATTTGTAACAGCAATGGATACAAGATTTGTAGCATCTTCATCCGTAGTAAGCGTGAGTTAACAAGTAATAGGTACATCATGAAAAGCTATGTTTTGAGGACTTTTGACAGAGTATCTGTCGGGACCAGATTGATATGTGGGTCTTGGACTGAAAAGGGGGACCAGATCCAAACATGGGTCTTGGCCTTGATCTTGGTCTAAAGACCAGCTTGTCACGTTGGACCAGTTCCAAACATGGGTCTTGGCCTTGATCTTGGTTTGAAGACCACAATGTCAAGGTCTACAATTATTCTCTGCATCTTATATAAAATTTCCGCTAGTCACTTGCTGGTATTGTAATAGTGCTAGATATATTATAACAGTGGTCGTGCCATTGATAATGGTCATTCGGCCCTTGGTAGATCAAACTCTTGATTTCCCCCTTGATAGATCTTTTGAGGACTCGGAACCTCAAACTGCATACAGGCATGAAGATGATTCTGTAGGGAGTAACTGGATGGTAGTATTCGTGTTGCTTCTATTGAGTTTTGGTGGTTCTGGTGTCATAACAGTCATCAGGCCAGCGACCATGTCATTGCTAGTAGTTGGTAGCGGTTATCAATCAGGTCATCAAATTCTCCACTCCAATTGGAACACAAATCGTCAGACTCTGACTGCTTTCAAGACCGGATGATGCTGGTTTCTGGTGGATGCTGGAGTTTCCTCTGGCATAGTATGCTTCATATTGGCATTGGTGGTCGCGGTGGGGTTGCTAGCGGTTGTTAGCGGTCGTCAAGCGGGTAGTAGATCAAAGTCTCTATTGACCTCTACGATGGGAACGTGGCTGGACAGGACTTGCGGAGGGCTCTTCGAGTCCCACTGCTTCAGTTCTTGCAGCTTGAGTTCCCATTCCAGCCTCTGGATGGCGTAGAGGGACGCCGCCTCGTGCTGATGGCGTTGTAATAACTCCTCCTGCAAAGAGAAACAAGAAACAATCACATGGTTATCACATGGTTATCACATGAGTATAACATGGCTAATACATGGTTCAACATAACACGACTTGTCGCTCGAGTTCCCATTCCAGCCTCTGGATGGCGTAGAGGGACGCCGCCTCATGCTGATGACGTTGTAATAACTCCTCCTGCAAGAAGACGACAGCAAAATACAAAAATACACGGTGAATACAAGGTTGTCATGACGTGATCACATGGTTATCATATGACTAAAATATGATTGATTTTTTTTCTTTCTTTAAGGTTGTTGAGATATCATCTGGAATGATTTCAAAACAATGAGCCAAACTCGGAATTAATTTTATCCATTTCGAACAATCTCAAGACCATGAAGCTCTAACTTGTAAATGCATACTCGTGGGTATTGATCAACAGCAATCAACAATTTCATGGACAATTTGTTAGTCTTTATACAGTATCATCAGACACAACACTGACAACAAAAACCTGTTGGTGTAATTAATCAGCAGTAGTTTTAAAGCTATCAACAAGACATGACAGTAATGCAGGGTTCATACACGTATTTTCAAGTAAAATCCCATGACTTTCCATGACGTTTACACAAGAATTCCATGACTTTTCCATTTCTCTTCACCGTGATAGGCAAACTAGGTTCGTTTTACTTCTTTCAGTACTTTTTGTACCAAAATTAATTGTACAAATCTGGATTTGTATTTCCGTGTGGGAGAAATGCAGATAAAAATGAAATTCTATGACTTTCCATGAAGACCTGTGAGATTATTTTACAATTTTCCTTGACGTTCAAGGATTTGAAAACTAAGAAGTCAAATTCCATGACTTTCCCGGTTTTCCAGGCTCTGTGTGAACCCTGTAAAGACAATGACGTTGGTTGTTACCTTGAGTTTCTCGTACTTCTCGTCCACATCTTGCAGCCAAGAGATGAACTGGCGTCCATTGAACCTCTGCCTGATGCTGCCCTTGTCGTCTGGAGGCTACAAGAAGAAACAAGAATAAAACATGATTTAGAAATTGTCCGTATACAAGCTTCCACACTCACTGTTTTTTTAAATATTTTTAATTTGCAGAATATAAAAGACCAAACATATTGTCACCTTGCTGTTAAAACTTTGGTCAACTTACAAAGGCTATAAAGATCTTCAACATAGAAAGATCTGCCAACTTTTTGTTCTTCTATTTGCTAGATATTATTTGTACAGCCAAGTACAGATGTCCATTTAAAATTTGTAGTAACACAATCAAAATAAAGATGTGATGTTAAAAACGTTTGTTGTGTAAATATGAATTATAAATAGACATTTTGATATTATACTCATAAGATGAAGCTGTTGAAGGCCCGGTCACATATCAACGAAAAGCGTAAACGGATGCCCGATGAATAGAACATTTTCGAAATCAAATTATCCGGTGGTGAAAGTCGTCTCCGTTGCTTTATGCACAAAACATTCTGCCGTACAGAACAACGTACATCGCCTGACAAGGAACGGACAAAAAAACGCATACGAACGGAGACGAACGGATTTAAAATTTTACTCCTCGTCGGGCATCCGTTTACGCTGACAGGTGATATGTGACCAGGCCTTAAAGTATCCAAGGACAGAGTGACTACTCACCAGCGGTTCAGGCATGTTGTATATCTCCTGGTCTTTGAGTACCGTGCAGGCGCTGAAAGGGATGGTTTGGTTGACTAGCGCCCTCGCTGCTCGGCCGTGGACGCGCACTATGTCCTGCTCTGCGGCCAGCATCAACTTCTCCTGTTACAAATAATTCAATCAGTACATGAGTAAGTAAGTAAATAGATCAACAAATAAATACATTCAAATAAATAAAATTAAATTAAAAAAATGAATAATTCAACTAATGAGTACTAAATATAAATAAGTAAATTACTGAAAAATAAAAAATAAGTTATTCCACTCAAATGAATAGTAAATAAAACTATAGTGTCAACATTCACTTTAGAATTTACTATTATTATTTTCATTCAGCAAAGAAAGTATACAAAATGTATCTAATGAAAGTCAATATGATGGTACCTGAGCTTCGTTGGAGGCAAACATTTCATTCATGATATAATATACTTGCCCAAATGGGCAACAAAAACTAACAGAATTGATTTATGGTTTTCTTTGCTGGGGCCACAAGATTTAGGTTTCAGGCCACTGCAATGTGAAAGATCTAGTTTTTGCTAATCTAAATTCTAGCATTGGGTACTGTGTGCTAATAATAATGCACCACGAGCATCAACAGACAGAATGCGAGCAATACAAGTAGCCCCTATTATAATTTATCATTATGATAATTATATTTATATAGCGCTTAATACAGGGTTTCTAAGCACAAATAATTACGATTACACATGCTCTTGGTAACGTCAAACCCAACCAATGATATTGCATACTCTATCAACTCCCTGGGGAGCATACTAGCCATATGCTGCCAATGGCACGAAGGCTAATTGACACTCATTTATACACCTGGGTAGAGAGCATCAATAGTAGATTAATCATCTCGCTGAAGGACAAGCGCAGTGGGCCTACACAGGGTTCGAACTCGGGATCTCGCGAACGGAAAGCGCGCGCTCTACCAATCTTGCCACACAACGTCCACGTTATTTAACTCACCCTTTCAATGTAGTGCCTGAGACGCAGCTCATGTCTCATCTTCTCCTGATCACAGAAGTGCGCCAAGAGACCGTTGGCAAGGTTACCGGGTGCCTGCATCTGTGGAATGTAAAAATATTTCGTAAATTAGTTTAGGCTTTTAACAAATAGCTCTTATCAACAATTTTTCATTGTATGTAGTAAATCTTTATATTCTATGCTGAAGCAGATTAAACCAATCCTCACACAGAAGAGACAGTGATTCTACTAAAACATAGAGGAATGAAAGAAGAAAGAAAGAAACAAGAAAAGAAAAAAAAAGAAAAAAATAAAATAAAAAATTAACAAATAAACAAACAAAAAAATTAAAAAACATGAAGTGAACTGACCTTGGGTATGACCTGTCCGATCTTGATATCCGGGTCTGACTGCAGAAGGTAGTTCTTCCTGAACATAAGGTACTCCTTGTATCCGTTGGGCGGCTTGGGCTGGACCGATGCCATCAGGCTCTTCTGTCTCTCGGCAACCTGCTGTCGGATGTTGAGGAACGCCTCCATGGAGTTGGTCTTCTCCTGGGGCGGCGCTGGGACAGAGTTGGATGCCTCGTCCATCTGCTGATTCTGCCGATGCCTGGCGATCTTGCGCTTTCTTGGATGCGATTCCATGTTGTTGTCGTTGCTTGACGTGTTGCTGCTGTTACTCCCGGCATTGATGTTGATATTGGAACCAGAAGCTGCGGCAGCAGCAGCTGCAGCTTCGACTTGGTTGCGCCTGCTGCGTGTCATGGGCTGGGAGTATCCCGCCTTATCCTTTTCATCTTTCTTCTCCTCATTGCCGTTGCTGTCGCTGTTGGACGTTAACGCCGAGTTTGATCGGAGTGTCCTGGTAACCTTTGAAGAAGACTGTTTGTTGTTGTCATCAGGGAGAGAAGGGATCAGATTATCAATTTCCTTTTCAGTCTTGTCAGGTCTGTTTTCGTTGCCCTTTGGTGTGTCTCTACCGGAACTGTTTGACGAAGATGTCACCTCTGGACTACCCCTCGCCGGAGATCGTTTCCGCTCTGACTCCTTGCTAACAGGGCTCTTACGAGAATTGCTATTGTCCCCACCCAACACACTAGTCCTTTCATTGGCAGTGCCCACAGCTTTGAAATCATTCTTGTTAACGTTGCTAGACCCTGAGGCACTTGTGGACGTTACCGATGAAGTACTAGAAGATGCACAGTCCTTTGATTTGTGCGATGTGTCGCTGCTAATCCTGAGTACTAACGACTTGATCTCCCCCGCGTTGACCCCGGATGATGGAGGTGACACAATGTAGTATTGAGCCACAGGAGGGAATGGCGACCTCCTGTCTGGGGATTTTCTGGACGACGCGTCTAGTGAGTCCTCACCCACACTGGGTGATGACAAATTCTCATTTGTCTTTAAGTCTTCGTTGACCCGCTCAAGAGCCGACTGTGTGGAGGAGGCAGTCTCCTCCACCACCTCCGTTGTTGTCTTCTCTTCCTTGCGAGAACTATGTCTGTGCTTTTTGCGGGACTTCTCCGAGCGCTCCCGATGCTTCTTGGTCTTCTCGCGGTGCTTGCTCTCATGCGAGGAGTCAGACTCACTTCTGTCGCGAGTGTCCGCACCACTTTGTGAGGGTCCTTCCCTCCGCTTCTCTGGCCTACTATCGCTGTCAGGGTCCGAGCGTTCGCTGTCGTGGCCCGAGGACTGTTTCCCTGGGCTGTGTATCCCTGATGGTTGCACACAGTTTGATGATGCAGTTGATGATGCAGAATCCTGCAATGAATCGCATATCACGGGCGAGTCCGAATGTTTTGATGATGCTGTAGGTACACTTTGCACTGGTGAGGATCTGATGGGTGAAGTCCTATTTCTACTACTAACAGGCTCTTGCCTGGAAATGGTTGGTTCTGTAGTTCTTACTTCATTTTCATTTGCGTTGAAGTCGTACGGTGAAATCCCTGCTGAACTATCGCTGTTGGACTGTGCTTCGCTCCGCGGGCTCGGCGCACTACAAGACACTCTTGCGCTTTCATTCCTCAATGAAGACACAATAGGGTTCTTGACCACCGGAACGCTGTCACTCGCTTTCTTCAGGTTCCATTGAAGGATTCCGTCGTTGACTGTAGTACTATCGGCTTTGCTAGAAACATCCTTGCTGTCGCTAGCCATGTTAGAGTCGTCTGATATATACAAGTTTGTTTCACTTAGACAACTATCGGAGTCTTCCTTGACCTCTGCCAAGGCAACCCTTGTCACAGGCAAGGGATCTATCGTTCTCTCCAAAGGAGTCACAGACGTTGAGATGGACGGACTGGTTTGCCTACTCTCCTCCGCATTGTGATCTGCTTTCGTCGCCGTTGATGACGACAGCTGCGGATCAAATAGTTCGCTCTCGTTTGTACTCGTCGTTGACGATACTGAGTTTGGGGCAGCTATATCGCGCACTTTGGGTATTGTCCTGGTGATTTCCATCACGTTTGAGCTGCCTTTGCCGGTCTTGTCTGGAGACATCCAGTGGATGGTGATCTTCTGCTCACTGCTCCCGCTGTCCTGAGTAAACTCGTATGGATCTGGAAAAAAAAAACAATGAAAAAGGGGCATTTAGTGGACTTTTCGCAATATATTAAAAGATATTGCACAAGTTTGCACAATCAACAGAAAATCAAAATCGACTTCATATTATGCCATTGACAAGGGAAAAGTTGCTCGTTTCAATGCAAAAATATTTTAGTGTCACCTATCTCAATGCAGATGATGAGTAACCATAACAGAATAGTCAATATCTACAGTCGGATATAACAGTCAGATCTCACAAAAGGGCATGTGATCTTCAAGCTTGAAGCAGCATTTTATTAGAAGAAGGAAACCTGACTCGGCAAAATGATTCCTGCTTACCATTCTGAAGCTCTGTGCCGTTCTTGACCTTGCTGCTGGTGTTGTTGTCGGGGACGATTGCTAACGGCAGTGATGACAGGCTCTCGGGAGACGAGGGAGACTTGACGACCTGGTCTGAGCTGTCACTGCTCGACTCGATGATCACATTCTGCATCATGCCCTGGATCTCGGGCGAACAGGCGACGTCAAGCGGGGACTTCCCCCTCTTGTTCATCTGAAGAGGGTTGGCACCATGCTTCAGCAGAAGTTTAACCACCTACAAGGTGAAGGAGAAATTAAACAGTTTTGTATTATTAAAGCCACTGCTCCCCCTCATACAGAGGAATGTCTTTATCATCACCATCAAGTTCAACCACATCATTATTACAACCATCACTGTCTTTGTGATAGTTATCTTCATCATCATTGTAATCACCTATTATAATCTTCATCATCCTCATCATCATCCTCATTGTCTTCAATATTCACATCTAAATGTCATTATCATCGCCGACTTTGCCATAGTTTTGTCATCCTCATCATCCTCATCATCATCATCATCATCATCATCATCATCATCATCATCATCATCATCATCATTTAACAATCCTCCTCTTCCTCATCATCAGAGGGTTACCATCTCACCTTGACATGGCCATTGACTGCCGCATCATGTAGAGGGGTGTCATCCTCCAGACCCATGGTGTTGACAAATGCTCCTGCCTTCAGCAGCACCTTGGCAACATCATAGTAACCATGGTTACACGCCTCATGCAGAGGAGTCCAGCCTGAAGGGGAGGTGTCAAACCAAAGGTAACTTGTTAGTCATACTGTATAGTCAGTTCATTCATAATGAAGACAGATTGATATTACTTTAATCTGAACATTTTTACAATCAAATTATTTGAATTACACAGTAGAAAAATAATTATAGCCTTTAAAACATGTTTTCTTTGTTGATGATTGAAGGCAACACAACCAAATTATTAAAAAATTAACTAGGTATCCTGTAATCTTCAGAGTGTCTGTTTAAAAAATGACCCGCTCCTACACATTGATCTCTACACTCTGAGTATCCTACTACCAAATACTTCTTAAAGATAATTGTACGCATTTCATGACCCAGTACACAAAGCTAGACACGATTGAAAGTAGTAACCCCTTTCATTAAAAAATTGTTCTCCTACCAAACAATCCCACTTCTGCTCTTACCCGCAAAATCCTGCCCATTGACCTCTGCACCCTGACTGATGAGGCTCTTGGTCATCTGTGCGTCGCCCCTGATGGCCGCCATGTGGAGTGCCGTCTCCCCCCTGTCATTGCGCTTGTTCACCTTGTTCTTCACCCCTCCCGTACTGCCGGGGGTCGTGGGGTTGGAAGGTCTCTTCGGCTGAGGTGTCTGCACAGGAGGAACTGGAAATCCAAATTGAGTATTGTTTTTAAATGAACATGAGAGTGTGGATGATTATATCAATTACATAATTATTCAATGCCCCCTAAAAAAAAACATTTATCGCCACATTTACCATCGTCCTCTCTCCTTCCTCAACATTATCATTCTTCCAAAATCATCATCACTATCATAATATTCCTCATATCTTCAAAACCATCACCATCACCACCACCACCACCACCACCACCACCACCACCACCACCACCACCACCACCACCACCACCACCACCACCACCACCACCACCACCACCACCACCACCACCACCACCACCACCACCACCACCACCACCACCACCACCACCACCACCACCACCACCACCACCACCACCACCACCACCACCACCACCACCACCACCACCACCACCACCACCACCACCACCACCACCACCACCACCACCACCACCACCACCACCACCACCACCACCACCACCACCACCACCACCACCACCACCACCACCACCACCACCACCACCACCACCACCACCACCACCACCACCACCACCACCACCACCCCCATCCCCATCCCCATCCCCATTCCCCATCCCCATCCCCATCCCCATCCCCCTCCCCCTCCCCCTCCCCCTCCCCATCCCCATCCCCATCCCCATCCCCATCCCCATCCCCATCCCCATCCCCATCCCATCCCCATCCCCATCCCCATCCCCATCCCCATCCCCCATCCCCCATCCCCCATCCCCCATCCCCCATCCCCATCCCCATCCCCATCCCCATCCCCATCCCCATCCCCATCCCCATCCCCATCCCCATCCCCATCCCCATCCCCATCCCCATTCCCCATCCCCATTCCCCATCCCCCATCCCCATCCCCATCCCCATCCCCATTCCCCATCCCCATCCCCATCCCCATCCCCATCCCCATCCCCATCAACATCATCATCATCGCAACCACCATCATCTTCATCATGAATCCGTTACCTGGAGTGCTGTTTTCCTGTAAGGCAGTCATCTGCATGACGAGAGCAAGCTGTTGCCTCTCAGACAGCGGGACGGTCCTGCCTGGGGTCAGGGTAGGGGAGCCTGGCTGGGAGCCCGTCTTCTTGCGTTTGGGGGGCGGCTTGCTGCTCTTCTTCTCGGCAACTATAAACAATGAAAAGAAAAAGGGGGAATCATGAATACTTGATTTGAATCAATAAGAGAGGGGGGTGAGTCTGCCTGAGTCAGTGTGAGGGAGCCCTACTTGCTGGGAGCCTCCTTTCCTTTTCTGCAACTGTAAAAGAGATCTTAGAGATGTTAATTACAGATCTTACTGTTTGTTTTTCAATTGTAAATGAGCAGAATTTATGTGAGCACTTCAATAACTTCAAATAATAAAAATGTTTTTCTCAACTTAATCCAATAATATTACTTAATGACATCAATACATTACATGAAAGCATGACAATTTAACATTTGGATACTGTTTCTCTTATTCATTACATTAAATTGCATTACTTTACATTATTTAAATTACATTACATGCCAAATAATAGTAATAAATTATCAACACGAGATCATTAGCTGACTTTGTAACTGCAGAGAAACAATAGGCAAGTGCATCTAAGTTATCTTGTATACAATGTATGTAGTGTGGTTTTAACCAGACTTTTATGTAAAAAGTTATACAATGTATGTAGTGTGGTTTTAACCAGACTTTTATGTAAAAAGTAACATGCTCCTTCAACCTCGCAAAACATTATCATAAAATAGATCAGAAACCGGGTTTTTTTTTTCTTCATTTGGCAGACAATCTTGAGCGTAGTGAGCTGAATAACAGGAAGTCATGCAGCTGGTCCCATAGTCCCACGTTTCCTCCCTCCCTGCCATTTATAGGCGAGGGATACTTGCCGTGAGTCACGGCCGACTGCTACCAACAGTGGGAGTGAGCCACCTGTAGGCCGTCAAGGGAACAGTCTTGACTGTTTTCAACTTATGAAACATATGATGTATATATATTAGTAATAATGCGTGCATATTCTAGCTTGAAAGTGTTGAAGAGTGTAAAGTGTAAAAACAAACATTATACTCAGTGAAACAATGTAAGATTCACAATTACAGTCATTCACTGCCTTAAAGGCCACCTGTCTACAGCAGCCAACCTGCCTAATGCAGCAGCCACAGTACATGTGTACATGAAGGTGATCCACTGCAGAGAAAAGCAGTGTTATGGAATCTTTCTAGATAGAGGTCACCTGACTAGATAGAGGTCACCTGTCTACAGTGCCCACTTCTCTTTTTCCCCTTAGGTGGTCACTATACACACAAGTTAAGATTTATAATAAAAATACTGCTTAATATATTAGGAGTGAGCCATCTATAGGTTAGCCAGGGTACAGTCTGCATATCAAAACAACATTTATGATGGTTGTTGGCATTTTCTGAGAATAGTGTAAACATAATTGCCAATTACTGGCCTTAATGACCAACTGATGCCCCTCATCAAGACACATTCCTCATGTGTACAGTAAAGTCCTGACAAGCCTTGTTGTATGCGATATGCAATTAGTCAATCTGTCACACATGGATCCCCGTTGCAGAAAGACATGTACAATAGATTACAACAATGGATTGTAAGTCAGAACATTTGCACGTTTCAACCAAGCAGATTGGTAACTTGCCGATAGGTCTACAGCCATTTGGTCTACTAGAAAATTATAAATTTGGGGGCTTACGATTATAATTAGGGATTATGATTGGGGTTATGGATGTCGATTAGGGTTACGGTTGTAAACATGTACACTGCACAATGTACTATGTCATGAATGGTATACGTCCTACTACATATGATACAAAAACTTAAGTTTAATTTACATACTTTGTCTTTAATTCCTAAAATGCCAAAGTATGAACACGTATACGTTTTCTTTATATCTGAATCCTAAAGCCAGAGTTTGCATATTCAACACATGTACTGTACTTGGTGTCCTTTATCAAGTGTTTGTTCTAAACAAACTGAATTGCACTCATTACAAAATATGACAAGTACTTTTTAAAAATAAATGATTTATTTGTGAGTGCCAAAAACCACCGCATGCATAATTAGGGGGGGGGGGGCTCAGAGTTCCCCTGATCCCTTACTACCAGTCTGCATATAGTTCGGTTGCTTGACAGATTGCGAGCCTCTTACGGGTCTGACCTCATATAATATTGAGTCTAAACGCTACACGAACCCTGTACATTCGCATTAATCCTTTCAATCTCGATTAGTGCTCAAGTATTCTACAAACAGCACCCTTGCATACTATTTCAAGTCTGCTCTAGTTCGGTTGCTTCAAGACAGATTGCGAGCCTCTTACGGGTCTGACCCCATCGAATATCAAGCATTAATCCTTTCAATCTCGATTAGTGCTTAAGTATTCTTAAAACAGTAGTACCCTTGCAGTTTGGTTGGTTGACAGATTAGGAGTCTCTGACCCCATCTGAAAGTATCAACTATCTCTGGACTTCATCTATTTCAATTAATTAACTATTTCAATCTTAATTAGTGCTGAATAGTTACTGTTGTATCTTGGACATTTTCAAAAACAGTAACCTGTTATTACTTATGTTGTGTTCAGCACTCTTTTTCTTAATTGATTATTAACAAATGACATTGTATACATGTATACACATAATTTGCTAGTACTGTGTTTTTCATTGATGGTGTTAGTGTTTGAAGTAATCTCCTTCAGTTCAAGCTTGTGTTTCTGCAAGCAAGCATTTATAACATACTAGCAATATAATATTTCTTCATTGATGTAAATAAAGCCAGTTAGCTGAAACCTAGAAATCAAAGCTCGGCTATATACCTTGACCTAGAAATCAAAAACGGTTTTGACCCAAAACGCTAAACCCTTTTCCCTTGTTCCGAATTGCTCTGACCCCATCAAATATCATTCTACACGCTCCACGAACCTCATCTGTTCGCGTTAACCCTTTCAATTTTGATTAGTGCTCAAGTTTTCGAAAAACACTAACCTTTTTAAAGTGCTCAATGACAGACTGACCCTTTCGTGTCAAATAAAATAAATTTATATTGGTTGAAAAACACTGGCAAGAAGGTCAATTTAACTTGCCAACATCAGGCAAAACATATTTACACAAATCTGACTTTCAACTCATCTGATTGCCAAGGGAAAATGACAAAAAAATGGGGGATTAAATTCCAAAATTGCATTTAAATTACATCATATCACTATGAAGGAAACCCTGAAAACAATATAAAGGAGTCTCTTTTGAGGGGTTTATGTGGCATTTTGCGACAGATTTGGGTCTTTTTGGGTGGCACTCTCGGGTCTTAATTTATTTTGTCATTAATGTAGTAATGCCGCATCCTTCTAAAAAAAAACATACATTACAAACTAATAATTATGCAAAATGTCATGTCCCTCTTATTTTTAACGACAAAGTACAGTCCACAGCCTTGGGAATCGAGATCAGCAAAGCAGAACTTTGGAAAAACAATGCTCGTCTCAACCTTGAAATTACTCATGAATGTCACCTAACAAGGGTGAACCACAAATTTTATCTAGAACATCTGATCGACTACAGCTTTTGTCCGAGAGGATGTCGATAGGTGTGAAAAACTATGATGGTATTATAAAGCAGGTTTGAGAGTAGATCATGCAGAAAGTTAGTTATATGGCAAAAGCACAAAACAAATTGTCATTGAACGTTTTGCTAATTATTCAGAAATTAATGTATGGTTGTATTGTTATTGTTGTTGTTGTTCATGAATAACATTCGCGAGTAATAATGTCTTTCTTATACATGTATACAAGTGCATATAATTTTAGTAAAAGATATATTGCTCAGACTCTGAGATACTTCCCTGTAGTAATAATAATAATATACTTGATTTATAATCATCTCTAAGCGCTTTACAATGATATTATTACTAATTATGATATTAGTACATGTAGTACTACGCTGAAATGGAATTATAGGACAAGGCAAGTTGTTGGTCTCAATATATTCTTACATGTTTTACTACCAGGTAGAAATGTGTACGTATTTTAAATGCAATTTTGCACATAATTTATGCTTGGCTAGTTGTAAGGACATTTCCCAAATGTATTATGCACAGTATGATGCAATACTGTGTGCGCTATACAATGACTACTATATGTATTTCTGAAGTACCCAACTTGCAAATTAAGGGTCCACGTTGCAGAATACATGTCTGCAACAATCAGTCACCATTCTGACATACTGTAATCACATAAGGGGTAGGGGTGAGTCATCTACATCATGTAGGCTTAAAGGGATCAAGTAACATTGCTAACATTGTGCAACAAGTAATGGATTGTTGATAAACTGTATTTTTCTGTGATCTGATATGTCCACTGGGTAATGTGTGAAAATGGCATGTTAAATGGAAGTTATATGGCTGAGAAATTAGTGAAAAGTGATATTCGCTAATTCATTGCACTGACTTTGTACACGATTATATATTTACAGCACTTGGATAATTACAAATCTTAACACTTCAATCCTAATTATCTTTTTAACAAAAGGGATGAAAAAAAAAATGAAACCTGTTCCATGCTTCTATTGATTTTAATACAAATACAACAAGGTATGAGAGAACCACTAGAGTTCTAAATTGTAAGTTTTGTGGATTTAGAGTTGAAGTGCTCAGGTCTTATTTTTTATTTTCTATCTTTTCAATTTTTGCTAATTAATATCTGAGTTACCAAAAAGAATTAACTTTACAATGACATTTTCACAGATTCATTTGTAATCGATTCTCAAAATTCAACACGGTATGATCTGCAAAAGAATTATGACAACAAAATTACCAAGTAAATTACCTTTAAAAAATGTGTGTACGAATTGATTGATGTCAACAGCATTTCTTGTACAATGCACACATATCACTTTCCCAGTCCTTCATTGTACATACTGAAGGGGATCCAATTACATATGATGCAAGCATTGACAAATTTCACCTACAAAATATAACCCCATTAGGCCATAAAAAATAAATTGTTGGATTGGCGTAACCCGCCCGTCCCTAAAAATACCGCCGACCCTAGATGTTTTTGCCGATTGCGATCAATATCGTTATGTATCGTTGTGTATATCGAAGCGAAAAAATTGCTATCGCCTGAGTATCGCGCTGCATTTGCGATCGATATATTTGCTGCACTAAAAACCCGGAAGTGTTGCGATATCGCTTTTTCCCCGCGAGGCGATGAAGGCGCGAATATACTGTATACAGTACATGCAATGTACCGTACGTATACGCGGTACCGAATACCCCGCGGTACCTATGCAGCGCATGCATGTACAATGTTTATGCCGCCGGCCAGGGCCAGCATGCATATCTGCATATAAAAAAAAGTAAAAAAAAAAAAAAAAAAAAATCCCGACCGACCTACCCTAATTTTTGGTTGCCCGTTACGCCAATCAAACCAATTTTTTTTTTTGGCCTTATGTTGGCAAACCAGTATGTCTTCCATACAGTCACTTGTGTACAATGTAAATCAAATGTACTGTACAGTGATTTTTATATTATGCATACATTTCCTTTTACAAGTATTTACAGTACTTATAAATTACTCATATTTGTAGATTATAAACAACTTTATTTGTAATTTACAGTGTAACAATCGATGATACATTCATTGAGAATTATTTTACCGTCATTGAATATATAAATATTACATCAATTTAATTATTTAATTTTATTTTGTAATTCATTAGCAAATTTACAGTAATGGTAATATTACACAAACATAAAGTATAATGTTTTTTGTATTTTTTAATGATCAATATTTATCCTTTCTTCAGCAGGCAGTCTACAAAATGCATGTATGTTAACTATAGCTGCTATAGATATTAAAGGAGGGGTGTAATCCCGGCTTTGATTCAGGTTTATAGCTTTAAATATGTGCCTTTATTGATATACCACACTCTTTTTTTCAAAGAAATCCTTAAGTTGGGAAAAAAAGGTAAATTTCATGCAACTTTTTTGCTTTATTACGCATCGGCGTTCCATGCTCCTAAAAAAAGTCATTTATAGCAGAGCGGGAATGTGCGCACGTGTCACCCGATTCATGACATCACATGCAGACCGCAACGCGGAGGAATGTGCATTGTTTACATGCAGAGCCTATGACTTGCTTGTAAAACAAACTCGTTTTTGCTTGTAAATTGAGGTTTTACTGAAAATGCTTAAGAATTGCTAAGAAATGAATTGTAGCAGGATGCAGCTACACATCTGAGTGTATATCGTCCATGATATAAACCTGAACAAATGTTTGCAAATATTGAAACAAATGGAAATAATATCTCTGTGTCAACGTGAGTATTGCACTCAGCGTGTACGTCTATGACCGAGCTAAACTGCGATTGCCTGCAGGTGACGTCACAAAGATGACGTCATTTTTTGTTCGCCCGGGACTCAGTTTTTTTACGGGGGTTCCGAAAGTGAATTTACAAGTTGATTTTTTTATTTTACCGGGTTTTCCCACGAGGAAAATATGTTTGTATTAGTAATCTTCATGAAAATCTAACTTAGATACAGTAAAACCCAATTTTGAGGCAGTTTTCTTGTCACCATACCTTTAAAATTAATAACAAATTTGTATAATCTGTTACAATGTAGCATTACATACAATACATGAGTGTACATCATTAAATTAACATGTTTACTCATTGGTAAGAACGGTGTGACGGACAAAAGAGACCGACGTTTCTCTTTAAACGAAGGCAAAGCAAACGGACAGATATATTCAAAGTACCACCCGGGCAGTGCATGCTGGGTAGTCAATATCCTGCGCTGTTCGGCCACCGCATCCTGATGGCATCCTGATGGAACGGCTTGCCAAATACAACCAATCCTTCATTCCATCGTCTCATATTAAAGGAAATATTGAGGATTGGTTCTCCTGTTATATTTCCTCCCTGTGTGACTTTCGTTTTGTTTTTGCTTAAATTGCATTGTTTTTTCCCCCCTGATCATAGAAATAGAAAAGCTTGCCAAATAAAACCAGCCTAAATGTACCATCGTCTCATATTAAAGGAAATATTGAGGAATGGTCTCTTGTTATATTTCCTCCCTCTGATTATCTTTGTTTGCTTTTGCTTTTAGTTTTGTTTTTCCTGAGAGAAAGGCTTTTGCAAAATAGAACCAGACTTCCGTTCCAACTTCCATCGTTTTATATTAAAGGGAATATCGAGTATTGATTCTCTCTGAATATTTCCATTAAAAGTGTGGATCTCAGATTTTCTGTGATTTTTTTTTAAAAGGGGGAGGGGTGTAACTCTAACTGGGTTAACAACCGTAAATACTTATCACAAACCAAAGTCTAACTTTAAAGGCAATTTGTAACATTTTGTTCAGACAATGTAAGTACTTCAATTTATAAGTACTATTATTTCCTTATCACAAGCCCAAAGTCTACTTTTAAAGGCAATTGGTAACATTGTTGTTTGTTTATTTTATGATTTCCGTATCACAAACCAAAGTCCAATTTTAAAGATGTGATTGTTTTTTCCTATTTAAAAAGTATTTTATTTATATAGGTAACTCCCTACCTTTCCTTATCAATGATTTTGTCTCCTTTTATTATAGTTTTATTCAAACAATGCAGAAATGTTATGAATATGGGTCTCCTCATTTTCAATATTCATTTGGAACACTGTCCCCTCGAACATAACATGAGCAATAACATTTTACAGTCATTATCATGCCAGTTGTATGCATGCAGGATTTCATTATTTTCTGCCATGTAAATGCAACAACATTAATTTAGGTTTTAGTTTACTAAATAAATTAAATTGGTGGCCCTTTTTGCCACTGGGAATAAAATACCATTCTCTAAGTACTGCAAACATGCTACAGCAGCTTTAAACCAGCCTGGCACAAAGAAAGGTCAATTTGGCTGCAATGCACTGCACTGACATTTCGCAAATTTGGTAGATTGCGGGTGTATGCCATACTACTTACTATTACTTACTGGGCCCAATTACCATATGCCTGTGCAGTGAAAAGGAACACAGGGACATGGGGCGCAGGGTGATTATGCCCCCAAAATGCCAAGGAGTGTCCCCCCCAAAAATAGCCTCCAAAAAATTCTACGAGAATCCCCATATGGATGATTTCTATTTATGCCAATTTCAGAGTGATTGCTTTTTAAAATGTTACTTTCTAAAGCAGGCTAACTTGAAACCTATAGATGTAACTATCCCCCACCGAACAAAAATATAATTTTGTTCATACCGAGATATCAATAGCCATCTATCTGTATATTCTGAAACATGTCCATTTATTTCCCTATCCATGAATGGCTGTAATGCAATGGCTATTGTATTGAGTGCGCACACAGAAGAGCAGTTAACAATGCAGCTGCATCGCATTAAATCAATGGACCTTCCCTTTTCCCTTTTCATCCTAAAAAAAAAAATACAAAGAGTTCATGGACAATGCAGTGCATATATCATCAATTACAAACACAAAGAGAAATGACATTTTACGAAGTGCGACACAAAAACTGCACAGATCAATGATGCATTTATAGAAAGACACTGATTCAAGGACACAGCCATGTACCATACATAATGCATGCATGTTAACTCATTGGAAACCGATTTGATTTGGTTTATGAATATGAACATGTGCATTTTCCATAGACCCGAGACTGTACGTACTACGTGTACATATTTTTGGGACCAGTACTGAATGGGTTACGAGCAGCCTACAATATCACATCATACATGACATTTTACTTCCACACATACGTACGCATACAATGTATATCTTATTATTATTAGTTTCTAAATTGGTACATGTACCAAATAAAAATTTGATTAAGTACGAAACATTGAACTCTAAAAATAAAAACAGCATGCGATGATGCGAACATCGAAATATTATTTGTAAATTGAGGTCTGTAGCACTTCTTGTTGAAAACAACTACAATATATGTCCATCATGAATCAATTTATGATTTACAGGGCCATTCTTGGTCACGTGTGTGACCCAAAACATGACAAATTTTGAAATGGGATGCTTATATTTCAGTAAGTATGAGACTATAATGATTTTTACTTCATATGTGACTTGAATATGTTGTAGTCTTTCAAACTTAACACAAAAGATTTTATAAGGATTACGTAACTCAATGTCAGAGGTCAAATGGCATGGGTCACGTGTGTGACTTCGCACGGAGCGCTTTTTTCATAACTAAATTTCATTTGGAAAATTCTTTAAAATATGAATAGCTATAATGTTCATCTTATTACCAGAGAAGTACTATACATTTGTAAGTACAACAATAGCAATGAATGAGAATTATATCAAACCGTTGTTTTTTATAGTACTTAATTATGTGGCAACGTCTGGTCACGTGTGTGACATTTTGGGGTGGTCACGTGTGTGACATGTACAATATGAATGGAAAAATGGGAATTTTATAATATCGGGTTTAGAAAAGAATGAAAGGTTGAATTTTTACAAAGTTGGTATCAACCTGTACAGGAAAGTGAGAAGAATGAGCTTGCTAATTATCCTTTTGATATCTTGATTATTTTCTGAATTATGATTATTAGAAAAATATTGAAATATGTAAATTTATGCAAATGAGTAAAAAAGTTTCATTTTAAACTTCAAATCATGTATTTCATGAAACTTTACACATGGATCATTCCAAAAATGGAACAAAACTACAGAAAAATAAAACTTCAATTTTTCCGAAAAAGTTTCACTTTTCAAAGAATGGCCCTACAGTAAATGTAGCATGATTCCTACATTTATGCAAATTTGTACTAATTTCTCGTTGTTTATTACCCGACTTTATTTGACAAAGCATAATTTCTAAAGAAAAACAAAATTATATATATATGCCAACACCGAACACAAAAACAAATGACTCAAATTATTGATGATAGTACAAGTGCCTTAGAGTGTGTTTATATTTAGGTTTTGTTCACATTTTTAAGTACAATTACCAAAATCTATTGCAATTTAATGAACATATATATATTTACACAATTTCTTGCAATATAATTAATTGCAATATATATACCACCCACACTATGTACTATAATCATGAACAAATACAGTTATATGTACCGCCCAAATACCTTTTATTACGTATTCTTCCTCCATTTTACAGTTAATATTGCAATAATACAAAATACATGTATGTACCACCCACACCCTGCGATGTAATGATGTCAAATGTAGTGATTAGTACATTTTTGTACAGCTTCTCTTTGTAAAATTGCTAATTAACGGACGATTATTATTATTTTTTTTTAAAGAAGCCATGAAGTCATGAGCCAAAAATATATCCTCAATCAATAACACATATCTGCAATCAACATTAGGGCAATTCCATGATTAGGTGGACATGACCCCAAAATTTCAAAGTGTCTTTTTCTTACATTTTTTGGGTGTATATGATTAAAGACACATCAAAATTACTGGAAAGGTTATTTATTTTGCTTTGACTGTGGTAAAAGTGGGTTAAAATAGCGAATTTATATTGGTTATATTTTCCTGTGTTATTTCTAATGTAAGTTAAGAAAAAGTTGATTAAGCCATTATGAGCATGAAAATACACAAGACCTTACAAACTTATCATATTTATTTAGTGAGTACAATTCTCTAATAGATTTATCATGCAAAATTAAGAATCTGAGTTGCTTATGCCAACAGTGAGTGAAATTAAAAACCATTGGTATGCCATGTAACGTTACTAACCAAAACATGGATTTATTTTTCTATAGAGAGAATGCAATGCCTTATAATATTCCTACTTCAAATTTTTCTCTTCCAGGCAATGCTCTATCAAAATTAAGGAACAAATTTTACAAATATTATATGATGTATTAACTATAAGCAGTCAAAATCTGTAACGTTACTAACCATGTAACGTTACTAACCAGTCTATGATACAGAGTGTAACGTTACTAACCATAACAACAGTGAAATAGACACTTATAAGCTGGCCCTAATCAAAAGTGAGTGAAAGGATATGTAAAGTAAGACAAAAGAGGCCACTTTAGAACAATGGATGATCAATTTTTTTAAAGTAATGTGAGTTATTCAACCATGTGCAGCATCCCATGTGTGCAGCATCTCATATCTATGCTCTATGCAAGAACATGTGCAGTATCTGATGTTCAGCGAGCAGTATTTTAGTGTAAACTCCTCATAAATCTTTCTCCTGGAAAGCAGTCATTGAAAAATATAGTTGACTCTACTTTGACGAGCAGCGACCTGTCTTTGGTAAGTTGAATTATTGTAGTAATTATAATCTTAATTATCATTTATACCCTATATCAAGGTATTTCGTTGTACTGAATACACTGTGTACAGTTTACACTGATTAATGATAATGATATATATTGTATTTACAGTGAAAACTAATATATTGATATAAAACAAATATATTGTAATGGATTACATAAACTTACAAGTGTATTACACTGTCCAGAGATGTTTATGTTTGTGTGTTTTTAGGGGTGCATTATGATTAGCCATGTCGGTTGCCATAGAAACTTGTATGTAAAAAAAACATCTTTAGTGATGAAGCACTTGCAAAAAGTAGTATTTTAATTTAGTGAAAACTTCTAAGGGATACAACAAGAATCTTAAAACCAATTTTGTGACTGAAATATTTTACAGGTATACTATATTTGTAACAATTGTTTTATCTCATTTGTTTGTGTCATGTGGGAACTTTCCAACACTCATTCAAGTATTCTACTCTGCAATATGATGCAGAAAATGTTCATCTTAATTAATTACTACTTGCCTATCCTTTAGTTCATGAATACATTATATTTTGTTTTTATTTATTTTTCTATCTGTAGGTCATGAAGCAAAATCAATAGTGAACTTGAAGAGGACTGGCAAGTATGAGGAGTACAAAGATAAGAAAGCATTTACCATGAAGAGGAGCTGGGAGGAGAAAAAGATGCAAGAACATTCCCTACCAAAATGTGTGCAAAAACAGCTCCAAATCAAGAAGAAACTAGCTACAAACAAACATCTCTTTTTAGAATTCTATCTCTCCAATGAGTTTTGTATTAAAACACACATAATTATTTTATTTACACAAAGCTACATGTATTTGAATTTGATACTATGAACAAAGTACTATTTAAAGTTTTTGTAAGAATCCGAATGTAACATTAATTGGATTATTGAACAAGTCAACAAATGACCATTTGGATTGATAGATCTCTACTCAATATTTGCCTGCTAAAATACTACAAATATTGAATCTAAATGCTTGCAAATAAACAGTTAACTGGTATTACAAAGTATGCATTATTAACCTACCACTTGATGAACTTTGGTGAACTATGGAATGTATCGGATAAGATATGTTTTCAAACAGTTTTCATGTTTCAAGTTGTGAGTTAAGAGTTTCTAGTTAAAGAATTTAAAAGTTAAGAGTAATATGGATAGTTATGTTGATTTACTTGTAATTCCTAAGTATTACTTGTGATTTTGAGGCGAAGGGAGGGTAAAAAAATGATGTTTGGTAACTTTTACCTTTGCACGGACAAAGTGTAACGTTACTAACCGTAACGTTACTAACCATGATTTTGGAGCCTAATGAAAAAAATATGAGTCAAGATGCTTTAATTATTGGCTGAAACATGTGCCAACTAACTAGAAGTAAAATGAATATGGCACTTTGTTGGAATTATCTAAGGTTTTAGAAGACTTCTCATTTGAAAACATTGATTTTTTTCCCATGTCCTTTTTTTGTAACGTTACTAACCGACAATAAAAGTTGCCATGGCGACGCGAATATTATTTCAATTGTGTTCATTTATTTTTTGTATTATAGACCTAGGGTGGGTGAACATGTTGTAACATGATTGTGACTTGAAATGAATAGATGGTGGTGTTATAGTAGAATATGTTATGAAAATATGCTCTAAATGTAACGTTACTAACCGTGGAATTGCCCATTAGATCAAACGACTCCACCCATCTATTTTTCCCCCTGTTGTTTGTGTTCTCCCCAATACGCTGAATCACTTTTTGATCAGAACAGCGAGACTGGAGTATTTTCCCCCCCTCTAATTATCATAATGACTAATGCCTCTCAGAATTACTAGAGGTTGCAATATTTCACACGAGTCCCTTCAGATGTCACTTATTTGAATTAATACTCCCGAGGATGTATATCGTTGAATCATCATTCCGTTCGACCATAACAACGAGGCTCTCGAGATGTCTTTTATTGCTCAAAATTAATCATACATTTTGTGGATAGATATTTGAATACAATGTGAGCTTGAACATTGGCAGGGTTCAAAATACCTGAATCAAGACACACAATGTACTTGACTATTTGACCATAACACCAGCCATCTCTTGCCCTGCTTTTATCATGAGTCATGACTTCAAGTTCTACATACGTATACATACATGCTTTATACATTTTTTTCTTCTTGTGCTTCATTAATATCTTCCACATTATTTTGTCCATATCTCTACCCAAACAACTAACAATGGCCTGAATTAAGAAGATGTACAAGATATTTGACCATAGCACCGAGACTAGCTAGCCATCTTTCGCCCTCAATAATCGTCATGACTCACGAGGCTCCCTGCTGTTCCATTTCATGGAATTGCACTCCAGAATATTCCAGACTGTCTATGCATACATTGTTGAGAAACAGATGGACGCCAAGTCCATTTTTGTACTCCAGAGATAATCATGGAGTCTGATTCTCGTAGAAACCGGATCTAGCTCTGTTTTATTTTTGATGAGATATTCCTACAACTAGAAATAACTACTATCTTAACAATTTGGCATCACAGAGAGAAGACTCCAATCATACAAGATGGTACTGTGCAGAACTCAATTAAGCCAAAAATTGACTTACGGCCTTCTCACTCTCACCCGATGACATGTACATGCCTACAGCTGCACTTTCCAATTAGCACACAATATTTGTTCTGTGTCTAGGGTCAGAGATGTGGATTGGGGGGTGGGGGTGGGGGGGGGGGGGGGGATTAACCAATTTGCATCAATGGACATCTTGAAATGAATTGCATACACGAATGAGTGTTGTTTCATTCGCAAGATGCAATCTCTTTGTTCCTACATTGTAGTACTCTGTAATATTTTGATGCACATATTGCTGCAATATGCATTACTTACTAACTACAACAGAACTACACTTGGATAACATGTTACAATACAAGCTCACACACATGCGGTATCCAAAAATTAATATACAGAACTTTGTATAATTTGAAAGTAAACAAATAATAACAATTCAAAGAATATTTGTGATTTATCTTTTTTCTATGATCATTAAGTATAATTTTTTTTTAAATCACAGATTTTAACTTACATTCCATTAACCCGTTCACTACGAGATTCAGAAATCCCCATAGACTTTGTACACAACCCACCCGGTTCCCGTAAGCAACGGGTTAACACTTGGGTTGAACAACATGACATGAAATGAACCTGTTCACAATGACCACCTAATCACACAGACTTAGACTTAGAACGGTCTTTATAGACAGGGTTTGACATAGTAGATACAAAGATTTGAACTCACCCTCCTCCCCTCCATTGGCGCTGGAGTTGAACAGCCTGCGCTTGAGCATCTTGCTCTCAGTCTTGGCCGACTGCGGCGTCTTTAAGGGCGGCTGTTTGTCCTGCAAGGGAGATACAAGGAGTGGAACGTTTTGTGTCAATTCACAATTCAGAAACAATGAAAATACAAGTTTACACTGGGTAATATAATTTTCAAAATACAGTGATCCATTAACTTTGATAAAATTCAGTCTCGCTCTCAATCATTGCTGACTATATTTATAATATGTTTGAAGTTGACATTTTGCTTACTAGATGCATTTTACAAATACAATGTACAACAGTACAAGATCTAGTTTATTCAATGGCAGTGTCAAAGTTTTATAAATTACATGCATGTACAGATGTAGGAAGGATGTAAGATATTCTCCATGGAACAGGTGATACTTGAGAATGAGATAATGAACAAGCATTGTTTTATCATTTTGATGTACTGCAGTTTCATCTAGGGGAATTGTACATGCACATATTATACTGTTTAGTCTATGTACTGTGATGCATCTAGGGCAATTTCATGTACATGTCGTTTGTACTGCGCTACATGTACTGTACTGTACAGATTTTCAGTCAATCATGGTCGAACCATTGAATTTAATTATAAATAGCAACCCTTCAGCATTACTCAGTTAACGAAGGGATTTAGTAGAGTGTAGAGTGTTGACCAGTAATTAACTATGGACTGTGGTGAGTAACAGACAAACAACCCTTAACAAGCATTTCCACGTAAAAGAGGATTTGCCTCTAGAGAGACTGAGTGCTTGAAGGTCAAAGGACAATTTTCTGTACATTATAATGTACTGTGCTGAAACATATTATAATGTGGTAATCAGCAGGTAACCCCTAAAATTACCATGTAGGTTAGTATGTGAAATATTTTGTGATATCCATCAGATTGAAAAAGTAGCCCCCTAAAATTCAAAATTATTTCCTTGCACGACGTATATTATATTGTAGGTTTTCAGTGAAATTAAACTTAATTATAGCAACCCTTCAGCATTGCTCCAGTTAACGAAGGGATTCAGTTAACGAGTGTAGAGCAGTAATTAACTACTGGTATATGGACTATGGTGAGTATCAAACAAAAGTGTTCAGATGTTAAACTGTCTACGGGATAATGTAAGCTGTGTACAAAGTAAGTGCAATGAGTTAGTAAATATCACTTTGCATTTTTGCTCATTTCTCGGCCAAAAAACATTCACACATTACTTTGTGCACATATCAGATCACACCAATACACATTTTATTAATCACTTATCACTCATCACTTTTGAACATGTTACTAGAACCCTTTAAAAGATCCCTTTTGAAAGTTACTAGAACCCTTTAAACTGATATGACCTGCCCAACCAACAAGCACAGGACAATACAAAAACCAGGCACCTTTAATCCCCCTCTATAATACTATAACTATCTTTTATAGGCTTATCCCACCCATCCTGTCTGTACTAACCCTGTAATTCCCTCAAGGCCCCCGAGGGTTTTTCTACGAATCGGTTAATAAGTTTCCTGCAACATTCTGCAACCACCATACAGGATCCACCAGTTTCCTGTACTAGGCAATGGGTCACCCAATCAGGCCACTAGAGTCACTAGTTCTCACTACAAGACAGTACAATACTGTATGGATCTTCATTATTTGCTTCTAGTATGAAGTAAACTATTATTTGTAAGAGTCAGGGTCAAGCCAATAATTAATTGCCAACATTCATTAATCACATGTCTGATTCCGGGAGGTTTCAACAAACAGCAATCAGGGATATACTGTAGTAATGAAATACATCATGTACATGTACCACATTTGGGAATAAATTTACTTTATCAATGAGATTTCAAAATATATTTGTCAGGATGCGGCAAGACATCATTTTCAGGCTTTGAAGCCTCCTGCAGAATAAAGGAGAATGGGCAGCTTTGCAAGCCTATCAACCCTAATCTTTTTTTTTTTTTCTATTTAAAGATTAACGGTGGTTCGGATTCATAAATAAAACATGCAGTGTCACCTTGCGAACTACTGCACAGTGCAAAATACACTCTGGCTCGGTTGTATGCAATGTGCACAAACTAGCCTAGCATGGCAAAATGCAGCATACTATTTCACACTTGACAATCTTAATTGCTTGCTTCACTGGCAGACCCATAACTGATCTTGGTTCTTGGAAAAGAAACTTAATTAAAAACTCTTAGGGCATCAGGAACTGAATGTGTTCTTTGATGAAAAGGTCATTGTAATATTGTTGTGACATAATGACCCCACCAAAAGGGTTCAAGTTTCTTGGAAAATCAGCTTACCCTCTAAAGGACCCTTAGTAATAAAAAGGTCATTACATAATTAGGACCTGATGTTGCCATGATACTAGAACTTGTCCCTAGTAGGAAAATAGGCTTAGAGTTAGACCCCCATGGAATTTAAGCAGCTTAACCCAGAAGGATCATAGCCCACATGATCCAGTGATTAAAAACTCACCACATCATGACAATATACACGTATGTAATAGGATTTATCTACAAAGGTACCCAGGAAACATTCAGGCTGTAAACTGTAAGGAGCTAAGCCGTGATTAAAATGTCATTACATAATTATAGACTTGACCCCTGAAGCATGTCGGCGTACAATGTTATTCCAAGATAATGAATTACATGGTTCTACGAAAACCTCCTTAAAGGGACTTAGTAACATTGTCCAAATCCTCAAAATAAAATTCTAATTCTAGCGGTTCCCTTATACCTTGTTGTATTCGTATTAACAATAAAATCACGAGACAGGTTTCGGTTTTTCAAATTTCCCTTTCGTTACAAAGATATGTATGATTGAAGTATTCAGATAAGAAAAGCCCGGAGTTTTTCTTCTGTGTACAAAGTGAGTGCAGTGAGTTACCGAATATCACTTTGTATTTTCGCTCATTACTTGGCCATACAATGTCCACTTGACTTGAAATTTTCACACAATACCCTGTGTACATATGAGATAACAACAATATACATTGCATCAACCATTCATCACTTTTTGCACATGTCAACAAAGTTACTAGATCCCTTTAACCCAATACTGTACGTGAACATGTGAACACGAAGTAGAGAGCCATGTCCGCATGAAATGTACCAAGTAATTAATGTGCTGTTACGACTTGATCTGGTCATGATGATAGAAAGCTACTTGGAAAAAATAGCTTAACCTGTATAAAGGTTACTAGGCGATGGAATGATCCATACATAATATGCCACTACATCAAACATAGTACTTGATGCGCCCACAGTAATGAGAGATCTAGATAGAGTGCATGTCACTGCCATCATCATGTAATCAATCTAGTCCACTTGACCTACCAGACCCTTCCAGGTCATAGTAATTACAAGCGTTAAAGACTTAATAAAGTACTAGTTACTACAGTTTCTGTCATACCGATTTAAGATGATTAGTTGTTATTGTGAATTTGTCTAGTACCCCGAGAACAATGAAAACTTGCTCATTCCCTACGCATAAGTATGGAACCATTTTTTGTCCAAGGCATGTCCAATATTTAATAGTAAGACGCCACTTTTTTGTCAACCAAGCTACCAACATTTCAACCTGCACGGTAGGTACTAGGTAGTTAACATTTTGCGCAGCCCGGGTACTTCATGAATAATTAATTACCAGGCATAATTATTCTTTTCAAGAAAATTCCATGCATTATTCTGCGTTATTATGTTGCCAGTAATGAGTTACATTGAAAAGCATCTCACCCCACTAGTTACGCTAGCCAAGAAAAGGTCAATATGTCATTACGTACTTGATGAGCCTATATTATTACGGAGAGAGAGAGAGTATATTTCAAAGCCATCGTGCAATCAATCCACTTGACCTACAGAACTATCGAGTTCACAGTTAATTAATTATTAACATTAATTAAAGCCCTACATGAAGTACAAGCTATATATCGTTTATTTCATGCAGTGGGAGCTACATGTAATTAGCACTTATTGTGATTCTGTTCACTTAAAATAAATTGAGAATCCACGTACCAACCTAACTTCAGAGATTAATGATTACAAAAGGAGCAAATGAGCTCATTTTCAATCATTTACAATATTTCTAGTCCGTTACCTTTATGTTTGAATCAGAGATTAATAATACACGTTGAACTGATAAGCCAAATATTTCAATGTTTAATTAGACAGAATTACTAATGGTGAATTTTCCAAATTAAGATACAATTTCAATTTTTATTGCAACAATTGCAATTGCAGCAAAGTTGAGATCTATACTATGAGTGTGTTCATAAATACACTGTCTAGCTTACCTAGAATCAGCATTTTAAAATGTGTTTCAGACATATCATTTCACTTGACAGTCTAAATACAAAGTTTAAAATGCACCATAGGATACCCAACCAAAAGCACAGCAAAATAATAAACAGCCCTGGCTCATGGCGAATTAGCCCTCGTTATGCCAAAAAGAGCCCCTGAAAATTTGCATCTATAGAGTTCAATGCAAAACAAATTTTAGAGTGCTATTTTCATGCAGTCAAGCTTGTAAAGTAGCCCCCAAAAAAATACATTTCAATTTTTTTTTTCTGCCAAACTTGGAAGTTGGAATGGTAACAATGCCATACAAATGAAGTGGCCAACATAAACCTACTAGAAATTACCTGTCATTATCATTAGCCATGATATACTACACTATAGTTACATGTACATGTTATGTATTGGGGCAGGTCTATTCTTCCACATTATTCGCACACTGAGTATCTTTAAAATCCGGTTCTAACTCTTAAGATTAATCACCCCAGCGATTTTCAAACAAAGAGCGAAACCAGAACTGAAGACATCCTGTGGAGTATTACTGGAGAGTCACATGTCAACAACATTGCATAATTTACCAATTCTCGATATAGAGTAGGGTGTTATCCCGGTTGACTAGAACCCTGCACATCGCAACCAAAATACATACTCAAGAATCTTCAGAATTGAAGGAGGCAGTTCAATATGTAGAAGAAGAAGAGTTTAGATACCTTTCATAGATCTCATTTTGTACTTTCTTTAGTATTTAATATACTTTCCAAGTTTCCAAGAATATTGTCTGCTTTAGGGGCCTTAGGGGTTAAATTATTGATATGAAACTGAGAGTAACTTACATTTATATGGCTTGAAATGAGTGCTCAACATTTGCCTGCAATTGCCAACATATTACCATAAAACAATATGATTATTTCCTTTATGCAGATGAACATTAATTTAACTTTAAAAGCGTCAACACTGTCCCATGCATACATATCTGCGTGTGCAATTGTGTCAGCGCTTATTGTCTATAGATAACATTCTCAACGAACAAACCACAAGAAAAGATTTTAAAGCATAAAAATGTTAAGTATTAATATACACCCAATGTATATGGTTCCGATGCAATTACAATGTAGCTGGATTATTCTATAATCTAAAATGAAATTTTCACGTCACTATTTATTCTCTCTGAATATGAGAAAGAAATGAATGATTTTTTTTTTAAATATGAGATCGAAAAATTACCTTTTTATGAGGAGATGATTTCTCCGCCATGTTGTCTTCCAATCGCAACACCGCATTTAAATCCACGTTGTGATGGCGCGTCAGACTGAAGCAGGGACGATCCTCGCGAGACGAGAGAAGACAAGACGAGCTCGTCTTCTAAAGAGCCTTCCCGCTCCGTCTCCTCCGCGCTACGAAGTCCACCGCTCGCTCTCTCTCTCCGTGCGATGAAGTCGTCCAACTAATGTCTGGCTAGTTGTATTCCAATATCAGCCTAATACTGCATTCAAAACACGACGGTTCGCCTTCTTGTTTGAAGTTGATCTACGGCAGTGACTGCATTCAAAACATGAGGAACCTCAATTCGTCGGAAGTCGATCCGATCCACAGCCGTCTAGTACTGCATTACAAACACGAGGGCTCTTTACTTGATACCCCTTTCCCCTTTCATATGATGCAACTTATGAATGCAAGCCAACTGCATTAGGGGCTTCCCAAACCCCCAACGACTAGATGGGATGCTCTCTCACTTCGTCAGATTTTTTATAAATGTGGGGCTGCATTCACAAATCGGCTGAAAGAATGCGGCGATGAAAGCTTCCAAAGGTACTGAAATTTATTTAAGATCCCATTGGCTTGATGCAATTTCTGTAAGTAGCTCCGGTGGTTGGTTGGTTGGTCGGTTCTTCGTCAGAAAAGTGCTTGGTATCTGCATGGAAATGAACAAAAAGAACATAGAATTTTTGTTTAGATTTCTTTGTTACAATCGCTATGAAGAACACAATGTGGGATGTCTGTATACAAATCAACAGAACAGGACATTCTTTTAATACAAATATCTAGATCTGCATGAAGAACAAAAATAAATACAGATTTTTAAAAATACATAATACATATTGCATACAAATAAACTGCATTCACAAATTGGCAGAAAACTATATATATGTATGCCGATAAAATCTTCAAATTACATAAAGTCTCGACACAAACACTGGCCCACTATCACAGTTTTTATAATTTTAAAGCCAGTAAGTTAGTGTTGAGTCACATGTGTATTCTACAATACAATGTATGCAAAATTTAAAGTTTGTTGTGAACAGTAAATAAATGTGTGTCATAAACTTGGAGATTATTTATGACATCTAGTAAAGAGCAGGCACTAAACATAAAACATTGTATACTATATAATGTGCCCGGTTCAGTTTCATATTACAACATGATGTGGAAGTCATCATGAGAGAAAAATGTCTCGGTGATGAACCCGACACCATTTTGTGCGCCATGACAGGTTATCAAGTTCACATTTCAAAATATTCCAAGTTCCAACAACACTTTGAACTAGAATATTTGTATGTGAATTATGTGGTGTACACGCAAAAAGCACAGCATCAAACATATTCTGTTTTCCTTTTGAAAATAAAATAAAACCAGTCCCCTAAAAACAGATGAATTAAAACAAAATGCATTATAAACATAAAACATTACTAAAATTGTATACAGTGAGAACAAAAAAGAATGTGCATTTTGCATTCATGGCAATGTCTTTTTAAAATAAATAATGATAGAAATATTTCTTCTAGAACATTGACATTGAATTGGAATGCAGCAATATTTTGGTGCACTAAGTTATATTTTGTGCTTGTACAAAACAAAACATATTCACGGACATGAATTCAATCAGAAATTATTTAGCATGTTTATAATTCTATGTTTAGTTCAGTCAGTGTCATTCGTACGCCTGAAGAAGAATCTGCCAGATTCGATAGCTCGCGGCTCCATTGATTTACAGAAATTATTTAATTAGAAAAGTATTGGGATCGATCCATGCACTTATACAATCAATATTTTCAATATAAGCCCAAGGCCTTAGTCTTGACTTCAAAGTTCACTGTGAAAAAATAATTGATTTTACATACATGATGTACACAACACAATGTGCATTGCCTATGACATGCCTGTATGGTAAACCTACAATAAGCAATGACACTGAATGTATTACAGTTCGTTCATAATTCAGTCCATGGCCATAGTTATGTACAGTAATTGCATACTATGCATGCAGTGTGTGCTATGGCTATACAGTATTGCAGTTGAATTGACCTTTACCTAACCTGTCAGGGACCATCTCAACAGTTCGCCTCCAATGCAAAGCTAGATGCACTGAACTATAATACTGTACGAATATGGATGATTGATTGTGCATTGGCCTATCCAAACACAAACAATAATTCTTATATACTCTAAGAAGTATCTTCCATTGTGCGTGATAAATTGCCAATATTGCCTGCTAGCTAGCGAGGAGTACAAAAAATGCATTTCCAGACCACAGCACTTTGCCATATAATCGCTTGATGAATTAAATATGACCCAGCATCTCACAATAGAAATGCCATCCATTGCATCTTATATTTATGTGTATGATAGTTGATACGCATTATCCGTAATTTATTTCTATTGAACTGTTTTTTCCCCTTTTCCCCTGGGTAAAAATGAATTTAGATGACTGATATATGATCCAAATGTAATTGCCTCTAGAGCTGTTCCATTTGTATGTTGTTATTCAAATTTATTTTAATATTTAATGCACATTTTTTTCTCAATTTTTTCCTACATTTCCCTTTTCATATATTTAATACACATTTCAATTTTACAATGTTTCCTAGTTTGTAAAAAAAAAAAAAAAAAAAACATGTACAAAAATATGTCTAAAACATGCCACTAGTGTTAATTTTGAAATATCATTCCTGTAATTTTAACCACTTATATCATATATACAGTATACAGTTGAATGTCATTGAGAATTTTAAAAAAATTTCATGCCCAAGGAAAATTTATTTCATCATACATTTCCCACTAGAAAAAGATGAGGATGGCATTTTCTTCCTTTTCTCTCTCTCTCTTAGTCTTATCATTTTTATCATTCTCGAATGCGCTTCAATTTCCCTTCGGGCAAAACTGAGCCGAGACTGACAAACAATCAAAAATGCAATCCTACTGATAATTTCAACCATATGTTACTTATCTCAAGTCTCAACAACACTCATATATATTCCTTTTTTTGTTTTGTCTTTTTGTTCAAAATATCAAATCACATTTCATCCCATGGACATGCATGCAACTGACTCTCTACAATCTCTAGATTTAAAAAAAAGTCTTATGAAAATAAAATCATATTTTGCTTGGAATTCATACATGTGCTTCCTTTTTGGCCTGCGGCACAACTTCATTTACATTGTAGATTATTGTCTTTGCTGTAACTTCACACGTTTTCTGGGCACATTTCTTTTCATCCAAGATAAATCATCTTTATATCCATAAACATTTTAGAATTTAAAAAAGACAAAATGTCAAGTTCTGCATTCTGTTCGGATTATGATTACAACATTCTTTGTGCCTCGGGGCTCAGGCATACATCTCAGCACTAGATTATTATTCCCTACCATACTTATCTTCTTTAAAGGGATAGTTGAGTTCTGGTAAGGAGAGTACAGTTTTGGTGAAACTGAATTTTAGTAACCAAAACCTGCATCATTACATTACAAACTAATAGTTATAACTAGAAAGGAACACAAAATTACAAATGACGTAGTAAAGATCATGTTATCATTCAAAAAGAGCCGTTAAAACGTAAGAGGGCGCTCTCTAAACACTTATCGGTTTCAACCATTTTGAATAAAATATTGTGCATGTGATGCTTTGTTGAAATAGTGATTAGATAGAGAAATAAACAACAACTATTTAAATACCTATTTTGTAACTTTTTGAAAAGAGGAAGCATTTTTTTGAATTTTTAACGGTTGGTTCAAAATTCTCTAATAAACCTGGGGCCCCAGGTTTATTACAAATTGTTATATTTATGGATTTTTTAGCCATCTATGAACCGATTTTGATCAAACAAAGATGATTTTATTATTTAAATATTATGCTCTTTCAAATTTTACACTCAGTTTTTCATTACCTCACAAAAAAAAAAAGTAGTCTAGCGCCCTCTCTACCAAAACTCAACTATCCCTTTAACGTTAGATGAAACACTTTCAATGAAGATATAATAAAGGTATATTTTTCAAATGAATGCCTCAAATGCAATTAGAAACAAAGAAGTAAATTAATAATGCAGAATGTATGCCTCTAAAACAATGCACTACATGTAGATTATTAATAAATATGTACTCTTCATATCTAAAGTTAAAAATAGTATACCAAATTATGCAGTTTGCTTCAATTTCATGCACACCTTTTATGCCTCTAAAACAATGATCTATAGTGTTATCTTGAAGATATCTTTCAGGCACATACTTTCTTTTTATTCGTACCAGAAATACACTTTCTATTTAATTTATACACCTGTAGAATATCTCCTCTTTGTATCTCCAAGTTTAAATATAAATGCAACTCCATTCCGCTGACCCCGATGATATAATGGACAGTGTAATCAACAGCTGTATCGTTATCACTTTTATCAGGTTAATCAATGAATAATGGAATAAAAAAACAGGCCATACAGAAGGCCTGAAGGACTTATATGAATCTATCAATTTTTCCCATCAGACTTAAAACAAGTACAAATAAAATCATATTAATTCATAACAACAACAACAATTTCACAAGACATGCACACTTACATTACATAAACTTCACACAAGTTTGCTCAATAATATTACAACAATAATCATTCTAAAAACAGTTCTAACAAAAAATAATGTACATGTATGTAGTCTCACAAACACAAAAAAAAACTAAGGGAAACAAAAAAAGGGGCAACTGTAGACAGTGACCTTTGTAGACAGGTTCCATAATATATTTATCTGTGCAGCGAATCTCTTTTGGCGGTCACTATCTGGAAGGCAGTTTAGCAATTTGGCTGCTTTATAGCCCGGTCACATATCAACGGATTGCGTAAACGGACGTCAAACGGAGAGCTAAATTTTCCATCCGTTCGTATGCGTTTCTTGTCCGTTCCTTGTCCGGTGATGTACGTTGTTCTATGTTTTGTACATAAAGCAATGGAGACGACTTTCATCACCGGATAATTTCATTTCGCAAATTTTCTATTCGTTGGGCATTCGTTTCCGCTATCCGTTGATATCTGACCGGGCCTTTAGACAGGTGGCCGCTTAGGCGGGTTTGACTGTAATTGGTTTTCCCTCTCACGCATGCTTGCACGCACATTGTTTCATTATTCTTATTTCAATACATTTTACACAATCATATTGCATTGTATATAATATCTCCGTTTCAAATTTCACAAAACAATTACAAGCAGCTGTTCAAAGACAGAAAAACATGTCAACGTTATTGTGGCAGAACGATAAACAAATGCACAGACACAGTCACACATCACTATCACCTGAAAGGTGATAGCATAGCCTATCCCCGTTATTAGCAAGACCTTCAAATTATGTTTGTTTTTCATCTCGCCAGTATTTTCCCAGTTTCCCCCAAGATTAATGAATTGACAAGCCTAGGTACAGTTTGTTTTTCTCATGCACAAGATATCCTCAACGTAAAAAAAAAACACCAATTTATTGTAGAACTTTACAATTACATGCCCTATCAAAGGATTTGTGCTACCCATCATTGAAGGCCTATCACTATTTTTTTCATGACATGCACAGTAATTATCAACACCCACACAAGATTTCCAACTGAAATTGAAGCTCTTTGAAAATTGAAGAAAAAAACATGCATAGTTAATATGTCACGTATTTTGAAAGATCTGTCATCAACACAAATGATTAATGCTATCCTTCATATTCTAAATAAAACATTATAAACATTGGAATGAAGATAAAAACCCATAAATCTGGTATTATCAACAGATCTAAAGAAAAGCTTACTTGTTACTATTTTTCATTATTGTTTATCTCCCCCTAATTAACTTGAACCCATGTATTGTATAATACTTTTATAGAGATGTAGTTTTCCACAGTTTTACTTCCACTGTTTATACATTTATTCAACTTTGTCATATTCTACCAAGGCTTAATAAAAAAAGGTCCATGATGTTTATTTCAGTCATACCCATAAGATCCCATTACAAGATAAAAACCCACCACAGATCACTAACCCTTCCAGAAGATCTTGTCTAGATACAAAGTCCTCAAGTACATGTAATTCGAAAAAAGATTGATGGATAGATTGCAACCTAGTCCGGTTTCTACTAGTTTTCAATTCCTCAGGACTACATGTACACGTACAGTAGTACAATCCATACGCATTTGTGACCGGCTATAGCAAAACCCGGCACTTGTCGGTAATGAACATTTTGAAGAAATGGGCATTTTAAGTTCACACAATGGGTGTAAAATACATATGATTTTAAAATTGAAACAATCATATCTTCGCCAATATTATTGACCAATTAGTTAGAACAAAGCATTGAAATGAAAGCTTGTAATGGTATGAAAATCTACATTTTGATTTTTACCGACAAGTGCCGGGTTTTGCTATATATAGCCGGTCACATTTATGGAGCATGATTTACACGTACTGAGCTCCCCTTCTATCCCCCATGACCCAGACATTGTAACAAAACAACAAAAGCAACACACTATCTGGTTTTAAAATCCGACCATTATTAACAATTTATTTTCCGGGGGCTACTTTTCAAGCTTGCTTGCATGAAAAAAATGCACACTTCAGTTTGTTTTGCATTGAACTCTTTTTTTTGTGTGTATTTTGAGGGCTAAATCACACCGAGCCCCGTGTATTTTTTGTTCACTGTTACCTAGACATTGCAAGTAATAGTAACAAAAAAAAAGAAAACAAAAAAAACACTACCTGGCCTTCCTAGTTCCAATCCAGAAATACTGAATACACATGATATACATAATTACAATATAGCTCAGAACACAATACACCGATATCCATTTCTCTCCCCCATTAGTCAAAGAAAGGGAATAGTATGAGAAACACAAAAGCAGCAAGCTTGTACCTTTATTGCCCCATTACTCAGACATGGTAAATAATAGTAACAAAAACAACTGAAGCAACATCATATCCTTTCTATTCCCCATTACTCAGACGTGGTAAGTAAATAAGTAATAGTAACACTAACAGCAAATCCTTTCTCTTCCCCATTACTCAGATTTGGGAAGCAATAGTAAAAAAACATAAAAGCAACAGCCTTCCCCCTTTCCCCCCATTACATGGACACTATAAAAAAAAGACTGCAACAAAAACAACAAAATCAGCATGCTATCCTTTCTCTTCCCCAATAATACTCAGACACGGTAAGCTATAGTAACAACAGCAACAACATCAAGCAACAAGCTTTCCCATAGTGCAACAATAGATGCAGAGTTGAACAAATGGGGTGTGTTATGTAACCAGATACAATGCCTAGGGAGCCCTATGGGGGAAGCACACAAAAGAGCCCTGCAGTTTCTTTAGAAAATGATGCAACAATATATGAGGTGGCCTGAAATGAAAGCACTAAAGCAGTAACAAGAAGAAGAAAAAAACTACTCAATATGTCCATACAATATATGGTTTAACTTTAACCCCCACTGTGGTGAAGCATGAAAGGCCTAGATTGGGTTGCTACACAAAAGATGGTCCCTGCAGAGCTGAGGGGATTAATTTCCTGGTAATCTTCCCACATGGGAAGCCACATAATAAAGGAGTTGTCAAAGACAAAACATACAGTATGTGCTGTGGTACATCAGTAACAATTTACAACAAAACAAGAACGTGGTTTAATCAGGCTTAATGCATGTCTTGGCAGCTTTAGGAGAGAGAAAAAAAGAGAGTAATTGCAGCTAAGATTTTGCCGTTGAACATGAAAACAAATTAACCTTTTCAGATTCCAAGAACCGAATGGTGAAAACCCATTATAGTTCAAGTACATTGATGGTTCAAAGACAACATGCACAATTTTACATACAAACTGTGTAAACATAATCTCAGTCTAATAATAATTTTAGCAATTTGTAATATTTATAAACCACAATTGAATGTAAGTTAATAGAATGTAATGTATGCTCCTTGAACAATTTACGCCAGGGTAATTATTCATTTCAATGGGGATTGCAAAATCTAGTAGGGAACAGGTTAAAATATACAGAAAATAATGTAACATGGCATGTTGCTGTTTTACCAAGATCATGTCAGTCTGTATACAACAAGTACTGTAGTTTAAATTTAAAACATAAATACATGTTGTGGAATTATGATATATTTATTTATAAAAACATATGCACAAGTCTACTCTTATTGTGCCATTTGTGGCAAGCTTGAAAAGTAGATTTTGAAGAGAAAAAAATATATTCTTTCAATGTGACAGTTTATAAATTTGTAATAAAGACTACTGGTCAAGCTTTGAAAATGTTTTTATAGTATCCGGTTTAGCCTTCATGAATAGTGTTGAAGTATAATAATGTATTACATAATTGTCATTATCCACTTTAAAATTCACTCTCATTCAACTGTCCCTGAACAACAACAAAAATCAGAAAGAGTCAAAGAAACAACACTAAAGTATACCTTTAACTAAAGCTACAGTACATTGCAGTTCTTCAGATTTCTACAGTCCCGACTGAATTCTTTCCTCCTGGAAGCATCCCAAAATGGTTCTTCCTGCCCTGGCCTCCTTACCTCACTCTACAGTCTGCCCGTGTGATTCATATACCGCAGGTTCTACTCAACTAGATTACTGTACTAGAACACTCTATACCAATGACTGCACACATTGATCATGACCCATTGATTAAGCCCCCCTCCCCCAAAATACCCCCCCCCCTCCCCCGAAATACCCCCCCCCCCCTCAAAAAAAAAATCCATACATCCATTAGAAGAAATTTACAAAAATAATCCCCAACATTCATTAAAATAATACTAAAGATTCAAAATATAATCCAAACCATCGATCAAAATAAAACATACCCTGAAGATTCATAAAATATAATATATTTAACATTAATTAAACAAACATTATTCATAACATACGTACATATAGTCCCTTCTATTTAATAATTCATTTACCGGGTATAAAAAGGAAACCATCATAAAATAATCCCAATGGATTTAAATTCATACAGGATTCAATCTACTAATTCAATCATTCAATGGAAAAGAAATGTCATCCATTATTTTACTTTTAGTGACAAAATGTGAACATTTTGTACAATTCCCTTTACATCAAGCCTCATCCATAATTGAAATTCTGATCAAGTACAATTTTGAAATGTAGATAACAGTTTACAAAAGAATTATTCATGTAATCAAATTTTGGAGCCTGTATAGTATTTGTGTTTCCTGTGTACAAATTTTGAGAGGAAATTATTCTTCTGGCCCGACTGGTCTAGTGCCACTGCCACACGCTATACGAGTTTGGGTGGAGCCCAGGTACTAGAGATGTCTTAAAAAACTATAATAGATACAATAATAAACAGAACAATGAAATCAGCTATAACAGGGCTCCAGCCCCCTCAACACTAACCTTTTTGCTACTTACCCAGTTACCCATGTGGGCCAGTAAATTCATTCTTTCTCACTGTTTGGTAGCCTGAAACAAACATTTCTAGCCCTGGCCTAAATAGCATGTATTTCATTAATTGTCTACTATCCAAAATAATTTAATTCCCTTTATTGATCCAAACGGAAATTTTAATGCAGGTTTGACATTCTTAGTGTTTGGAAATCTAGTTGCCAGATCTGGCCACCAAAATATGAACATCATGAATATATATATATTTTTGCTGGACAAAGGTAAAATTCTACTGGCCTTGGGCGGTTGGGCGGCCATTGATAGTGTCAAGGAATGTGTGAGGCTGGTGTGAGGCTATGGTTGAGGAACCTAACCCCAAATATATAAATATACATGATGTAAAATATACAAAGCAACAGTGTGCATTGGTGTGCAACACTGAATGTAAATGTATGCATTTACTGCACTACAAGCCTTAAACAGTGAACTGAATACACGGGGGCCCAGGGCCAATTCTCCCCCGAAATGCCCAAAAGTCAAAAGAGCCCCCAAAAGCATAAAAGAGCCCCCCCCCCCCCCCCAAATTTGCTGATATGGGTTCAATGCAAATCAAATTTTGCTAGTGTGATTTTCATGTGCGGGCAAGCTTGAAAAGTAGCCCCCGAAAGGTAAATTTTTATTTTTTCCCTGTACATGATGTAAAATGCATTTACTGTGCATTGGTGTGCAACACTGAATGTAAATTCCATGCGTGTACTAACTAACAGTGAAACGAAAATAGGGGCTCAGGGCGAAATTGCCCCCAAAATGCCTAAAAGAGCCCAGCTGTAAATTTGCATAGACTATTGAGTTCAATGCATAACAAGTTGAGTGTGTTATTATTCTTGTGCACAGGCAAGCTTGAAAAGTAGCCTCCGGAAAATTCAATTTAATTTTTCCCTGTGTCGCACTGTACAAGCCTAACATCCAACTGGAACTGTTAAAAACATGAACACCTGGGTACAACATTACAACAAAGTCTAATTTAATCAATAATGTTCTAATCTCATACAATTTCTCCCATTTAACATCATGAGCAGTTATTGGAGCACCCTTTTGCCTTAAATTTGAAGAGATCACTGTGCAACATTTTTTTTACATTATTCATTTGATTCAATTTAAAATTATCCATGAATTATCACCACTTACATGGTATACCCTTGGCCTGGTGCTTACATGATTCGGGGTAATCAGTAATCTTACTGTACATTTATTATATGTGAACATCATTATCAATCATCACCATCATATTCAAAAACTTGTAACATCATCATCATCATCACCATAATTATCATTATCATCATCTTCATCATCAGCTTCATCATCAACATCTTAATCATCATCTTCATCACTTTCATTACACCACCACCATAATCATCACCAAAATCATCATCACCATCACCATCACCATCACCATCATCATCACCATCACCATCATCATCACCATCATCATCACCATTAATATCATCATAGTATGTTTCTGCATTCAAATTCAATATAAAACATTAACATGAAAAACATTTGAATCAATAAAATATAAAATAATAATTTTACGATCTGCCAATTTTTTATATTTCAAGCAAGCCCACTTTTAGGTACAAACAAATAATAAACATAATATTCACATTATTTACTAGATCACAACACACAATGTTATTTTTCCATCTTCTAACTACATTACTGCTTAAAACATATTACATTTACAGAGATCATAACACTTTTTAAAAATAAAATAATATAAAACAGCATAATTAATGTTTCATTCATTTCGAATCACACAAAATTACGACACGAGACAGAGAATCGATTACATTCAAAATGTCAACAAAACAAAATATAATGCACAGAATACAATATTTAATCTAATAATGCCACAACAGGTGCAATTGTGTCAATCAATGCCCAATGCCCCCCCCCCCCCCCACCCCTCCCTTCCCCTCCCACCCCTCAATCAAACATGCATTCACATTGTATACATTTATAATTCAATAAATAACAAACATACTACAGACATGAAATCATACTATAACCAAAAAAGGCGGAATTTTCCTACCTCGTAGTACAAATCCTGAAGATTTTTGGTCGAAAATTGAATATTTCGCTCCACTCCCTTGCTATCTGCATAGCCTTTTGAGTTTGAAATAAGGTTTCCACATACAGGCGTGCATACCACGATGCAAATGAAATGCTAGCTAGCTTCAATTTGCAAATAACACGCTGCATACACAGAGTGTGTGCTGAGTTCACTGAAGTGTGTATACCACATGCACTGAATAAGAGACACACAGACAGACAGACACACACACACAATACTCTCGTGCACATGTACACACACAATAGCGACAGTATACACACACAGTGCTGACTCATGTCATGCATGCTAGCGCTAGGTCCTCGCAAACACACTCACTAACACGTGTACACACACACTCTCATACATGTATAACCCAAGGAAACACACTCACTAACACGCGCGCACACATACACACACACACAAACACACAATAGGGGCACTAGCTTCTGGAAAGCTAATAATAAATCCTGCATTTAGGATACAGTAGATGCACATGTGACCCTACATCACTGATATACAGTGTGCTATGCACAGGCCAGCACAATGCACACAAAGCATTATGTGTTTGTGTGTGTTTATCCTGTAGCGAATAGCAAACTTTGACCTATAGGCCTATAGCTACAGAAACTCAGGGTAAAATGTCATGATTAAAGGTACATTATCATGATTTAGATGTCTCGTAGAAAAACATTAGTTGGACGAACGAGCATACAAGTGTCCAGACATACATCAGTTCCTTTAATTGTCTATAGATGCTTGCAAAATAGTCTACAGCCTACACTACAGGTTAAAATTTAAGAGTGCTCAGATATAGATGGCTAAAAGTAAAAGACAAGCAAAAATTAAAATTAAGGGAATTTAAAAACACACAATTGGGTGCCGTGAACGTTTTCATATAAAATCTCAAGATATGTTCATATTTTGATAGTTTTCACAAAAACGTCGGTATTACATTTTGATATTTTTCTTCTTGAAGGCATATAGGCCTACAACCATTTTGCAATTCTGTGCCAGTATTAGTTAGCCAGTATAATCTTAAAGGGATCTAGTAACTTTGTTGTCGTTGACATGTGCAAAAAGTGATGAGTGGTTGATACAATGTATATTGTTGTTAAATGATATGTCCACTGGGTGTTGTGTGAAAATTTCAAGTTAAATGGACGTTATATGGCCGAGTAACGAGCAAAAATGCAAAGTGATATTCACTAACTCATTACTCTCACTTTGTACACGGTTTCGATGATCCAGTGGATAATTGAACATCTGAACACTTCAATTGTGCAATAGGGAAATTTGCAAAACCAAAACCTGTCCCATGCTTTTATTGTTAATACGAATACAACAAGGTATGAGGGAACCGCTAGAATTCCAATTGGATTTTGAGGATTTGGACAATGTTACTAAGTCCCTTTACATTTATGCAAAAAGAGAAAATATTTGCCTTGCATGTGTCTTTATACTTATATACAGTACTGTAAACATGGTAATGTTCGCGGTGCATTAATTTTCGCGGATTTCGCGCTCATAATGATATCAGCGTCCGCGAATATAAATGCGTGATTTGCAATGCGTGTGAACACTAACTCGGCCGCAAAATTTAAAAACTGCTAATGTGTTTCTGTGTCGCTCTGCCCGAAATATTAATCTTGCGAAAATAACAACATTTACATGTAGTTATCATGGTATATACAGTAAAAACCTGTCTGTAGTGACCACCCAAGGGAAGCAAGAAAAGTGGCCTTTGTAGGCAGGTGACCCCTATCTAGTCATCTGCAGTGTTTTCCTCTGCATGTGATCACTTCTGGTGGCCACTATAGGCAGGTTGGCTGCTATAGACAGGTAGCCGCTAAGATAGATTTGACTACAGTACAATTGTAGTCTAGATATGTGTGCTACATAATAATTATAGTTATTGTATATATAGTGTTCTGCCAATTCGTGCAGAATGTGTGTGGGTGTCATTATAATTGCAATGTACTGTATGGGCGTTTGTACTTGAAACAAACAAGTATTCATGCCTATGTGTGTCTGTGTCTGTTAGTGTGTCTGTGTGTTTGTATGTTTGTGCAGGTGTTAGTGTGTTCGTAATGACTTGTGTGTGTTTGCATAAGTAGGCCTACTATTGACATCTCTTTATCTATTGTTCATGTAAAAATCAACAGATAAAAAGGGCAGACTTTGTACCCGGTCTAAGAGGATCAATTCAGATCTATAACAAACCATAGAAAGTCATCAACCATAGACATTTGTCCACCATAGCGATGCCATACAATAAATACTCGATAGCAGATCTATTGGTGCCTAGTAACAAACATATGTATACAGTATGTATTCAATCATAACTACATAATGGTCTGATGAGCCTGCAACTTAATTCTAAAAAGGTTACAATACAATTCTGAAGAATGGGGCCCATTCTGATCGGTTCCCCTATTGACTCCCAAACCTCGCCGCTCCGAAATAATCTTTATAGTACCCATCAATGTGGCGCAATAAACAAAAATCATGCGTATTCATGAAATCTCATTCTGTAATTTTGAAGAGGTAACATTGCTGTATTATAGGACAACAATTCTGATGTTTCTTATCCCTTCCCCTCCCCACTAGAAAATACAACCATTGTACAATTATGGAAGATAAACCAAAGTGAATTCAGATGACTGAGGAAAACGTTTCTAATTTAACAAAATACACATGTACTGTACTGTATGTCACTATACAACAAGTGCACATCAACTTAGAAAAATATAATGGAGAAATAATTACACAAAATCTACTCAAATACATACATGCAGTATGTAATACAGTCAAACCTGTGTACAGTGACCACCTTAGAAGGGAAACAAGAAAAGTGGTCACTGTGGAAAGGTGACCACACTACAGACAGGTTCCATAACATTCATTTTCTCTGCAAGGGATCATATTTGGTGGCCACTAGGCTTAGGCAGGTTGGCTGCTATACTATAGACAGATAGCTGCTATGACAGGTTTGACTGTATTAATATTCAGGAATTTTATTTCACAGATCTCCTGCTATGACTACATCTATAAACAAAATATGGGAATACTCCATTAAGTTACCATAATAAGCTTTCTAATTTATGACACATGACTAGTGAATTCATAATAATGGCAAACCACAAAGGTATTTCCACATTTCATTTGTTTTGATTTTGACCACAACATTGCAGTAATCACAAATATGGCAATACTCAGGACTTTGTTTACCATTGATCAGTTTACCCTACAACACAGTCACAACTATTCAAGTTCATAATGGAAAAGGAATTTCCACAATTCGCTTGTTTTGACCACAAAATTATATTATTACAAATACAATTTTCTGTAAAGTCTTCATGTATAATATCTTCCTAAACCAAATGATGGCCCCATCTTCAACATTAAATTAAAAGAAACATAGCATGGTTATATATAAATATAAATATTGCAAGATCTATATTATAGATATTATCTTTTCATTTGTGGCGGGAGAAAAGACATTAATATCCTGGTTTGGGGAAGCAATAAATATATATATGCTGATAAAACACAAAAGCACACAATAGGAAATAGTTCCAAGTGGGCTTATATGCACCTGCTTATGAGTCATCCATATAGAAATAGAATAACTGAATAATGCAAGAGAGGGAACAGTACATTGTTTGTACATATTATTTGTACACCCATTGCATACCAGTACATTTGTAAAAAATACAATGTTACTGTAGGATGTATCATGAGCACGATATAGCCAGGTAAATTACTAAATAAAATAAAAATACATAATTGTTAACAAAAAAAGGGACACAAAACCTAGATGTATGTTTTACAGGCATTCATCTAAAGAGATTATCATCAAAGGTGGAAAATATCTTCAAACAAAAGATTTAAATGTTTAATTTCATGTTGTACATTTAGCTCATCTGTACCGTACAGTACGTATTACAATGATCAACCTGTATGTACATGTACATAAATTATCTTGTTCACTCTCAATCTTGTCTAGCAAATATCCTCATCTAATCACTAATTATATGCCATACAACACTGCAACCTCTGTACATGAATATGTTATGAATCAATCATATTATCATGCTGAATTTCATGTATGTACTTTACCATACATGTCATTTAAATGTCAATTGGATAATTCATATAGATAATAAAAGAAATGCACAGTAGAAAACTGTTGATAAATCTACTAGTACTACTAGTTTATTATTATTCACTCCAAATAACCAGCAATATCCGGATTATGATAAGGAAGACTGCACAATACCAATAACCTTTCAAACATGGACAAAAAAATACTAATAATAGACTGGAATTCAACTTGTTTTTCACTTCTTTTTTTTTTTTCATCGGGAATATATTTATACAGTACATACATTGATTGTGCAGGTCCTCGCACTCAAATCCTGTGGCATGGCATGGCATGTAATTTCACGGGTCAATCCGTGCATGAGTTGTTCACATGCTTGCTATTAAATCCGCCTCTTTCTCTTCCTCTCTCCCCCTATCTCTCGTTCCTTCCCTCTCTTTCCTTCCTTCCTTCGTTCCGTTCGCTCTCTATGGTCCCTTTTATTATGTGTTCTGGCAGGGTGCCAGCCATAATAATGCTTGATGAGTGCATGCATGGTCCAAACATGGAATGTTGGTTTGGGTACAGGATTTAAAGCGAGAGGTCAGCGTTTTACTGGACGCGTTTGAATCGTTTCCTGATCAGTATTTTGTTTGCATTCATACATTACACAAAACCTGTTTAATGCAGGATCAGGAACACCTACATGTAATTAAATAGAGTTTTGGCATTAGAAATTCCTCATGCATTTGTATTTGTTTAAATACATACACAATACATATATGTGTGGTGCAGTAATATTTAAAGCCATATATGTCAGCCTTATTAATATAATTGGAAACAGAACCTTGAAATCTTTTTACTGACCAAAATCTCTAGTGCATTTTGCTCGAAAACTTATTATTGTACAAAACAACACACAATTTTGCTAAATGTTATCATTCATGATTTGATGCAAGATAATACTTACTGCTCGGAAATTCTGTCTTGATCACCATTCCTTGTGCAGTCCTGTTAATAAAAAGAAACAAAAAACAATAATTGTGTTGTTTAGTACCTTAAAAATTATGTCTAGTGGCCAGTACACTTGTACACTGTAAGCACCATGTTCAATAAATACAACTAGAAGGATAAGTACTGTAAATGAGTGTACATGTATAATCTGAAAGAACAGGCTGTTCAAAACAACAAATTAACAAAATCATGTCATGTGCCCATGGTTACTTGTACATATTTCTTTTACAAATTATTTCTTGTCTACTGTGAAAAATATATATAGACAGGGGCTCAGCAGTGAGGTCCCGAAACATCTAAAAGCACCCCATTTATAATCCACAAAGTAGACCTAGTAGTAAATCGCAAACAAGACCCCATACATTATGATAGGAGTTGCAAATGCAAAACAATGCCAATGGTGCTTATAAACTTAAAGTACCTGAGCGAAGGTTTAAAAATGCTTGTAACCTAAATAATTTTGGCATCATCGCAAAGGAAATGTTACATTATTCCTAATAATTCATATATATTTGTCAAAAATTGTCACAAAATTGATTAATCTGCTATCTAAAGTGATGACATTTCGACCCGTTATTCGCCCTTGGTCAGCCCGCTGTGTGGGGGTAAGATTAATGACGTCACACGTGTGAAGAGCGCATGCATGAGAGCGCTCCCAAGCCCGTGGGCTTTGTGTACTGTAGGTGTATGTGTATATATACCACCCGAACGCTAAGTATTCTCATCACAATGCCTGATCTTCAGGAGGAACTGCTACTAAATGTAGACATCAAAGTTGATGTAAACAGCTCCACAAAATATAATGTCATTGGTATAGTGATAGTGATGATGATGATGATAATTTTTATTATGATGATGATGATGGGGATGTAGGAGGGATATAATGAAGAGGACGAGACGGAAAATACCATGAATTCATTCTTCAGTAAAGTCACTAAAAAGACTTCTACTACTAGTACTATTTACTTGCGAATATTAATTACATATATGCACGGTTATTTGAACTGCATGACATCAACAAATGCAAAGGTATGTTCAAGATTCACCGTCATGTCTACATGTATATACATAACCTGAACTATAGTCACCAACAATCTCTCTGCGCTAGCTGCCAGGCTAACATGTTTACGAAAACATCTCGGGAAATTACACGACATAGAAGGGTAGACAAATCTATTTGCATGATTCAATATCATATAATAGAATATTCTTTATACGCAATAATAAAATGTAATTAGCTGTTTTCGAGAGATTTGTATTCCACTTTCATCATCAGCTGGCGTAAATTCGTGTCATGTGAAGTCTGGATTATAAACCCTCACAAAAAGTTCCGCAATTCAAGTTTGAGCGTTCATATCTCCCTTATTACTTTATTACCATTCATAAATGTGTTACCATTGGAAAGCTTGTATTCGCCCCTTCACAATAATATGACATTTTTTATCATGGAATGTGCATTACAAAGTCAAAAGTGAAATCTTGCAAAAAGCATTAATATGGTCAAACATAATGATAATTTCTCAATCAGTCAATAAAACACACTACATCTTCCTAACAACATACGCAATAGTTATTGCACCACCTCAAAATAATAAACGTATATTTCATCCTCAACAAAAATGATAAAACGCCATTGACATTCACGCATGACCGACTGAACATCATTCATAACACCGTTCTCACAGCAAAAGGAGTGTACCCTGTTGTTTTATCAATGCATTTTGCAACATTTTACTTTTGACTTTGCCCCATATTCGGGTGTCATGCGCATTCCATGATAACATATTCATGGCAAATGTCATATCAGTTTAAAATGGGGAATACAAGCCTTCCAATCATATCAAACTCATGAACGGTAATAAAGTAACATGAGAGATATAAACGCTCAAACTTGAATTGCGGAACTTCTTGTGAGGGTTTTAATACACAGTACATACGTCTCGCTCTACGCTCTAGGCGGGGGACTCGCACGTGTGACGTCATTAATCCGTACTCGGTAATTCCCGTTTCAAGCCATATAGAAGTTCTGAAAAGGGTCTTGGAAACACGCTTCTTATCGCGTTTCATTGATATTTCAAGACTTAAGAGCAGATGATTTGTGTTCTGGTTGGTATAAGCTTCCCGTACATGTATAATTTGTCTATTTTGTGATATTTTGTGATATTTCTTCGCTCAGCTACTTTAATAAATTCTGTGCAGGCATGCCTTCAAAAACAAAGCCCTAGATTATAGTACGAAGACATTTGCTGCAAAATCGCAATAGCTCAATTTCAATGTTGAGAGTTGAGACCATTGCAATGAAACCTGCTGAAAAAACACTTCACAATGATAAGAAAAAAAACAGTAAAACATTTGAGTCATTTAGTTACTTCAGCAATCTTGATAATGATAATCAGCTAAGTATCAGTTGAAAGGCATTATTTTGAGTACTACTAATTAATGGCAGCCTGAATTTAGAATTTTCAAAACTCGCATAATTATTTCATTTTGCAGCAAAGATATATGTTCCAGGCCAGGGTTGCTTGTCGTTTTAGCATGAGGATATATAGATAAATGGCATAATATAGCTAATTCTTAAAATAAGGGATAGTTGAGTTTTGGTATAGAGGGCGCTACACAAAATAATTTTTGTGTGAGATAATGAAAAACTGAGTGTCAAATTCGAAAGAGCATACAATTTTAATGACAGAATAAACTTTATTTGATCAAAATCGGTTCAGAAATGGCTGAAATATCCCAAAACAACAATTTTTAATAATTGTGGGGCCCCACATTTATTCAATAATTTTGAACCAGCTGTTAACAAAATTTTAAAAATACTTCCTCTTTTAAAAAAATTACAAAAGAGGTTTTTTAATAGTTATTGATTATCTCTCTATCTAATCACTATTTCAACAAAACACCACATGCACAATATTTTATTTTAAATGGTTGAAACCGATGAGTGTTTAGAGAGTGCCCTCTTGAGTTTTAACCGCTATTTTTTAATGATATTATGCTTACTCCTTTCGAGTATGGTGGAGTAATAACGATTAGTTTGTAATGTAATGGTGCAGGTTTTGGTTACTAAAATTCAGTTTGACATAAACTGTACTCTCTTTACCAGAACTCAACTATCCCTTTAAAATAGGCGCATTTAATGAAATAGCATTGATGCGCTTGATGCAATTATGCATGCAAACTGTTTATACATGTTCATTTATGTATTGTACAAACTGAATTATACATGTATGTACATCTAAACTTAGCAGCTTCAAATGTCAGCCAAAATGGCTACGTACAATGAATATGATATCTTCCACAACATAACCTACATACATGTACAATACTGCATACAGTACATGTAGGATACAGTGTAGTAGATGGCATGCAATTATGCATGCGATCTGCCAGTTATGTGGAACAGCCGGAGCCAGGCCGTTCGTTGTTTTTCTGACGAATATATTCTACATCAATTGATGGCCCCTGTAATATAATACATAATTCACTGTGCCTTACTATAGCCTACATAGGGCCCCTGCAAGTAACTAACTACATCAAGAGTCTCGCTACATAATTCACAGTGCCTCATATAGGGCCCCCTACTCCTCCATCATTTACAACATTCATGACTGAACTTATGAGCTGAGCTAGCTGAGTCATTCATTGCAGGATACAATATATATTATTTAAAGGTAACTTGCTGCTAGCCCGGCCTCGCCCTCCCTCCTTTTTTTGTGGCATTTAGGCCTCAAAATTATATATGACCCCTGGTCCTGGCCGATGATAAGTAAAATTAGAAGTGGTGCTTCTGAAATTTCTCTTATACAGAGTGTCCCAGAAAAAATGAAACCGGTATATCTTATTATTAATTATGACAGAAAATTACTGCCATGAAATCCGGTTTCGTTTTATCTGGGACACTCTGTATTTCAGACTTTACTCACCCACCTGGGCAAGCAAAAATAAGATATTTGATCATGTTTTTCTTTGTTGCGCGTTTCAACCAGTCATATTTGTGCATTCAGAACTCATGATCTGACTTACAATCAATTGTAACTTCCAATCGATTGTATCTCTTTCTGGAGTAGTAAACTAATTATGCCGTGAGATTTAGGGAAGGGACAGAAGATATGAATCGCCATATTTAAACCATATCACCATCTTATAAACCATCACAGTGTGTTTTCAGTTACAGTATCTTGCATGCAATTCCCCCATAAGGCTTGAATTCATTTTTGGGCAAGGGGAAAAAACACAAACATTTCAGGGAAAAGATGAAAACGCTAAGATGGCAACAAGCAGTTATGCTATCTTTTTATAATCTCATGGTATTATCTAAAGTATGTGTAGGAAATTATTACTTTACCCATCTATTAAATAAATCATCATTTCACAAAGATTTGCATTTAAAACATATCAGCGATTTAAAAACACATGTATTGACTCAGGGTAGGAAATACACGGGGCCAAGGGCGACTTTGCCCCCTAATTTTCAAAATAGCCCCCTGAAATGAGTAGGTAGCCCCTAAAAATTACTATCTAGGGTATTATGTGAAATATTTTGTGATATCCATCAGATTGAAAAAGTAGCCCCCTAAAATTAAAAATAAATTATGTTGTAATGTACATGCCTAGTCTACACGTAGCTATCTAGATGTTAATTTATCATTCCCAATCATTACCTGGTGCACTTCAGAGCAACATCATTAGGATCCATTTAAAGCTTTCCGTATGTATGTAATGAATGTTGTAATTAGCATAATATGTCAGGTGTAGTCTGGCCTATGTAATAAATTATAATTTCTACATGCATGGCGAGAATATAGACTAGCGTATTGAGTCTTTCATAGAGAAGAGAGTGCTCCCCAAATTATTGTAAAACAGTACCTTTTATTCAAACACCTCATGAATTTACAATAGACTAAACTTATTTCTAAAGATATTATGCTTGAGCAAAGATATTTCATTGTATTTTAGGCACATTTTATTAAAATCTGTGCCAATAAATCCAAATAATTCTAGTTTTTCTGTTTTATAGCCATGAATGAACATATTACACCAATACTTTCTGTATAAAGAGGTGTTGAAAAGACTCCACCGGGCTAATATGTCAATTCAGTCCACAAAAATTATTTTTAAAATAACCAAAATAACCCCCACTCTTCAAAAAACAGACAATTCTCACTGACTTTGATACGAAACTAATTTCATAGTGCTATATTATTAATGCATAAAAAGTAGGCAAGTTTGAAAAGTAGCCCCAACAAATTTAAGATTATTTTCCCCTTGAATAGAAAGAAACAAAAATTGTGCCATCAGAGAAGAAGAAAAAATGCAGCACCCAGTTCAGGTACGCTTGCACTTGAACCCAATGGCTTTTCAGTGTTTCGTGACCTGTCGCTTTAAAATTTGCGAAATGACATGCCATATGGAGCAGGCTGTAAAGCGAATGCCACAAACAACTGCAGCCAAACCACACATAGTCCTATTATATGTCAGGGATCACCTACAAAAGGCTGCTTGGTCATGCCCATGTTTCTTCTCCACACGGGCAGGGATCGCATTAAAATCATAACTGCCCATTTCGGGAGAAAACGAAGAATAATACAACCAACATATTATATCAATTTTAATTTATTTCAAGGGCTATGTCAGTGATCAATTACAAAATGTTGCTTGGTAAAGCCCATACTAGTTCATTTCCACTCAGAACAGGGAACACATTCAAATCATAACTGCCCATTTCCGAGAGAAAATGAGGAATAATATACATTATCTTAACATTATTTCAAGAGCTATTATGTCAGGGATCAATTACAAAAGGTTGTTTGGTCAAGCCCATGTTTCATTTCCACTCGACATGGATCACATTCAAATTATAAAAGTTCTGGGTTTTTTAAAGAGGAAATCAAGAATAAACATTATTTGTAATTTAGGGATCATGTACAAAAAGTGTTGTTTGGTCATGCCCATGTTTCATCTTAGCATTCAAATTCTAAACTGTTTTTATTTAAGAGAGAAAATATTATTTTTAATATTTCAAGGGAAATATCAGGGATCATCTACAAAAGGCTGCTTGGTCATGCCCATGTTTCATCTCCACACGGGCAGGGATCGAATTCAAATTCTTGACTGCCCATTTCGGAGGAAAATGAAGAATAATACAACCAACATACTGTATTATTTTATATTTATTTCAAGGTCCTATATCAGGGATCATTCACAAAAGGCCATTTGGACATGCCCATGTTTCATCTCCACTCAGGAAAGGGACGGCATACAAATTATAAAAGTTTTGCTCTTTTTTTTTTTCTTTTTTTTTTTCATATCCGATTTTCAAAATATCCGATTTGACTCAGCACTAGTCTCAATCACAAGGAAAATGAAGAATAATACATTATTTGTAATTTATCTCAGGGGAAATGTCAGGGATCATGTACAAAAAAAGGTTGTTGGGTCATGCCCATGTTCCATCTTAGCATTCAAATTCTAAACTGTTTTTATATTATTTGTAATTTATCTCAAGGGAAATATCAGGGATCATCTACAAAAGCTGTTTGGTCATGCCCATGTTTCATCTCCACTCAGGAAAGTGATCACATTCAAATTATTCTAAACTGCCCATTTCGGAGGAAAATGAAGAATAATACAACCAACATACTGTATAATTTTTTTCATTTATTTCAAGGGCCTATGTCAGGGATCATTCACAAAAGGCTGTTTGGACATGCCCATGTTTCATCTCCACTCAGGAAAGTGATCACATTCAAATTATAAATGTTTTGCTCTTCTGAAGGGAAGATTAAAAATAATACAGCATATTATTTTAATTTATCACAATGGAAATGTCAGGGATAATTTAGAAAAGGTTGTTTGATCATGCCTGTGTTTCAATTCCACTAGTCTAGGGTAAGGGATCTAATTCAAATTCTAAACTGTTCCATTCCGAGAAAATGAAGCTGAAATTTTATTTTCAATTGATTTCAAGGCTAATTTTTAGGCACCTGCATATTTTTCCACAGCCCATTTCCCTGCATGCGCTGAGTAATTTTGAACTTTTTTCTAATTCTGTCATTTCTAAATTCAATATCCCTTCATGAAAATCACACCATTTTAAATCATTCTGAGCAAAAAAAAAAATGTACACATATGTAAATGACGAACCAGGTGTGAGGACCTAATCTTGCTTGATTGGCCAAATCCTATTCCAGATTTCCATCTTAATTTTCTCCAATTTGCAAGCAAAGTGAGTTAATGCAGGGGGAAAAAATAGAAAATTATTTTCCAGGGTCCAATTTCAAGCTCGCCTGTATGAAAATAGCAGTCAAAAATTTGTTTTGCAAATGAACTACATGCAAATTCACAGGAGCCATTTTATGATTTGGGAAGGGGGTGGGGGGCTTTTTTGGCATTTTGGGGGCTAAATTGCAGCGCCCTTGTGTATTTTTTCACTGGCATTGTAATTTAATGCTGGACAAGTCTACACGGAAAGGCTATCATCATATTTACATCTATGGAGGGAATATACACGTATACATGTAGTAATTAAATGCTGAGTAAAAAAAACTTAAACCCTGTTGATCAGTCCTGCAGCACTCAAGGAATATCTCATATTGATTAAAACAATATCTATTTATAAACAATATTGATTGAAACTTTTGAGCATTGACTGGCAGTAAATGACCACTTCCTAACAATGCAAACTATAATTACATCAGATGCCTTCATCCAGAACATTTCCTGGAATAAAACTGTAGTGTGGACAATCATTTATAAGAAAATAGTCTTGATCATCAGACTCTGTCTTTTTATTGTGGTGAAGAAAATTACATGTGGCTGCTTGGCACTAAAATCATCACGAAGTTCCAGTTGCAAATTTACTGGCACTCTTTTATTTTTATTTTTAAGGGCTCTTTTTGGCATTATGGGGGCTAAATCGCCATGAGTCCCCAAATATTTTATTTTGTTCACTGGTTAGCCTGGCGAAGCCTTTTTCAGTTTTCCTTTTTGCTGGTTTTAATTTGAAAGCAAACAATATTTCTTTGAAATGGGGAGAAAATGGGCAAGAAAAGACTGGTTTGATTAATTAGTTGAATTATTGGTAGAAATTTTCACAAAATTAGTGAAACGCAATAAACAACCAAAATATAAGCGTCATAACATAAACATCTTTCTTGCTGATTTTGAATTTCTCTGCAATGTTGGAACATCTGACCAGTATGGATGGCAATAACACTCTTGCAATAAAGGTACAGGGGCCAGGGAGTATCAGAATTCACACAAATTGTATTCACTGGTACGTTTCGATGTCATGAAATTACTATGACGAATATAACATCGTGAAATAAAGCATGAATCTACTGGTAGTGCATGTACTGTTGTTCTACAAAATTTATTTTTAGTTTTAAACATCAGTTTTAGACTGTTGGATTGCGCAATAACTCTGTTATAACCAAAAGTACCTAAAGCCAAGGTACATGTAGTTCATCATTGTAAATCAGATGTGCATTGCTATCTTGCAAAATGCCTGGTGTGGCATACACACTGGCTCAGTGTTATGTAAGGCGCACATACTAGCGGAGATAAAAATGGCGATCCATGGTGTTGCAGGACAAACATTAGGCTGTTTTCGCTCAGCGACGTACGCGGCTTTCAGCGACGCAGGAACGATCTATTGGTATGTCCGCCGCGCTCAAACAACTCTCACTTACAAGCAGTTTCGCAATTCGTTGAACGCGGACGTAGACTCGAATCAAGCACACTACACAAGTACGAGCGATTGTGATGAACGTTTGACCTCGCTCCGAGCGGCAAGCTCGCTGATTGGTTGTTGTCTTATCGGGCGGTCGCATAACACGGACGCAATTCTGACTGAAACCCGTACGTGATTTCAACCCAAGAACGGTCTGCCCGCTGTTACTATAGGAAGCTCTATGTCCGTGTTGAGGTTGCGAAAAGCCTATATTAACATTTATTTGGGGGGGCTACTTTTCAAGCTTGCCTGCATGAAAATTACACTCCAAAATTTGATTTGCATTGAACTCGATTCAAATTTTCAGGGGCTCTTTTTGGCATTTCGGGGCGAATTCGCACTGTGAATTTTGTTCACTGTGGTGAGATATTTTTCACACTGCCCTCTTCATCTCCACGCATAACCATCTTCATTTCCTGATTTTCCTCCAAGAAAAAGATATGTTAATGCTTAGCAAATTGGCAATGCAGCAGAAAAACAGAATCTAGTATCAATGATCAACATTGTCGAAAAATACATTTAAAAAAAGTAAACTTAACTTCCACCAAAAATAGTTTACAATAAAAAATAAATGTAATGACAAAAATTGAAATATTTCACAAACAAATCCCTACATGTACGTGTATATTGAAATAGAACATTTTCATGGGCACTCATTAATTTCGCAACACTGATTAGGATTATTTGCAGCGCCAAAACATGTTTTCGGCTTCGACTAATAAGCACATTTAAGCCTCTCAAAGCCCTAAATTGCATATTCATATTACAGTTCTCCGTGGATTTCTGCCAGTGGTATTAATTACGCATAAGGGCAATTCCACGGTAACTGACGTTACAATGTAGGATTTTTACAACTTTGTTTTCATTGTAGCTATGTAAATAAAGATACCTGGGGGTTATAATTTAATACAGGTATATAGTTGATAAGAGTGAAGAAATAAGTATGAATTTTTTCACCAAAACTGCATTTTTTATCGAACAGCGAGCAAAAATGTGTCGGTAACTGACGTTACGCAAAAAAGACATGCAAAATCATGGTCTTGAATCAAAGTGTAATATCTCATGTCCCAGACCTGCTAGAATGATGAGTTTGATGTGACATCATCCCTGGGTACCCAGGAACAGATGTACAAAATATAGAATAATTAGCACCATTTCCCTTTATGCTATGATAACTTTACTGAAGGTATGTCGGTAACTGACGTTACGTAACTGACGTTACGGTTACCCTTCCCATAGGCTTAACACATGAAAAATCATGTGTTGGAATCAGTTTGAAATATTTCATGTCCTTAACTTGTTAGAATGATTTTTGGGGTATGGATTATTTCCTTGGTCCATCAAGAACATATATACAAATAAAAGGAGAACTTTGTCCATTTTTTTTTAATTCTGTGGAAAGTTTATTGTGAGCATGCTGGTAACTGACGTTACGGTAACTGACGTTACAATGCTTTGTCTATGGGGTTTACATGAAACTGATTTTATCACTGTTTTTACACTGCATCAAGAATGATATCATACTAGTGAAATGTTAAATACTGATATCAACCTAGCAAAAGATCAAACAATGGGAAATCGGGACCTATGGGGCTAATTGACGTTTTACATGTGCTTTACCTATGGGTGGTAACTGACGTTACACATGTAAATTAGGTTTAGGTTGTAGAACAAATTTGTTGATTCCTCATGAATCATACCATACCAGTCACATGTTTAATATTAAATATATTAACTATTAAGATTCAAAACAGTGATTTATCAATGATTTGGAATGGATGGGGTGTGGGGATCTAAGGGCCAAGTCCCTTTGCCCTTTCACAGAAATAAAGAGAGGATTTTGCCTTTTTTACACCACTTTATTAACAAAAGCAGATAAATTAAGGGCTTTCCATCCTATTTGCCCATACTGGGAGATAACACTTACAGGGAAACAAAGGGAAATTTAACTTAAAATAAGATTTTTATGATCCATGATTTTGGTAACTGACGTTACATCCCCTACATCACAATGTTTAGTCATTTGAAAGAGCTTTATACTGATTTACATGACAATAACTGGCTTAAACAATTTAGCAAGTGCCTCCTGAAGGTTTATGAATCTTTCAATTATCATTGTTCCCTTGGTAATTGATGTTACATTATGGTAATTGATGTTAAATCATGGTAACTGACGTTACATGGTAACTGACGTTACACACTTTGAAGAGCCAATTTTTATCAACGGTATGTGGGCATCCCAATTTTTGTTGTATTGATAGAAAGAGAGTTGGTCAAAGATTACAAATCTCAAGTAGCATCCCATATATCACCTTCTTTCTGGAATAAATTGAACAAATCCTTGTTTTTGGTAACTGACGTTACATCCATTATGGTAAACTGAGCTAATCAAGATGTTTGTCAAATTCAATAATCAAACAGCAAATTTTGTTCATGCCGTTTGGTAAAGTGTTATTCTGGTAACTCTTTTCATGTGAAAGTTTATCAATTGAAGCAATGGTTTAGTATATTTACTGATAGCAAATTGTATGTGAATTTATCTTTCTCATCACCTAAATCTCTACTTTTATACTTTGATGGCCATTTTGAAGAGAAAAAATTGCCATCTTTGAAAAAAAAATTATGGTTCCTAAAACTTCAACTCATGTATTATTAAAAAATATGAGTTGTTTAAACCAAATACGATTTTTTATTTTTGGCATCCATGTCCCTTATGTTGTGGAATTGCCCATAGGATGAAACCCTTTTGCAACTAAACCTTTACAAGTGCCTGTTTATGTGTATGTGCATGAAGTATGTGCCACACTGCTACCTACTTATAGGATGATTTTTAGAAGATGTGAAAATCGCATGATTTATGCCATTTCACTCAATTCACTGTGAGACTTGTTGAAGCTCTTGTAGAAAATAATCCAGTGGATCTTGTTATTGTATACTGCAGTTTAAAACTAGAGGAGTTTAGATTGTCATGCGCGGAGATGAAGAAGGCACTTTACAAAATGCTACAAAAATTAGTGGTTTGTGCGCATTACGCAACCAGGGAAAAAATTAAGTTTTATTTCGGGGGCTCCCTAGCTAATTTTATGGAAGTTTTCGGCGGCTACTTTTCCAACTTTCGGGGGCTACTTTTATCATTTCGGGGGCTACAAATTTCCGGGGCTGTTTTTTGTTTAGACACTCGGCCAGTGTGCATTGCAGTCACAAGATGACGCATTTCAATATTATGTTACAACTCCAAGTACATGTCTGACATCTTGAGTCTACTGCATATTTTGTGACCGGATTTCTTCTTTATGGTTTGAAAAATAATATTACTAAGAGAGTACTAAACATGTAAAACCACAAATTAAATTTTGTTATGAATTACATACATGTGATTGTGTAATATTTCAACAAAATGCTTCCATCCACACCGTCAAATGAAAAATGTGATTGATGAACAAGGCTGTTATGATATTGATTTAGAGACAATAAACAGATGACAGATTGTGTAACCCTAAGATGGACACATATGGTATGTGACCAGCGATAAACCCATCCACTACCAGACCATGGAGGCACCACTGAGTTCATACACAGTAGGTGTGCCTATGGTAATAGATGCACGACTCGCATGGTGCGTGTGTGACCAGCTGGTATAATTAATCCATCCTGTGTAGACATCAGTGAGGTCTGAATCATAATCTCCAGATTGTTCTTGGACTGTAATCTGACAGGTCATACCAGATCCCAGTCAAAATAAACTAAGAATTGATCAGATGCTATACTTCATATCATTAGTTACTTTGCTGCTCTATCATTCAACAGTATGAATATAAACCATCACATGACTTGTATAACATATGGTACTGTACATGTTTAAAGGGGACCACCAGGCAAAGTTAAAGAACACATAATTATGCTTCGGTACCATTTTGAGATATCAAATAGATGCCCAACTTAATGAACCATTATGGCCTTATGGTTCCGTATGTGCCATACGTTTGCGAGTGCGCAAATTCTATTCATGCGTACGCTTGGAGACAATAGAATCATGGACGGTGCGTTTGTCCTAGACAAAAGGTAGTTTTCGTATGCAGGCCCTTGAACACGTGTTTATTTCCAATTATATAATTTTTACTGGAAACATATTTTCCTGAACTTTTTGGTGGAATGGACTACTAAAATGTTCCCTTTCATTTATAAGAATATTATTTTTGGATGGTGGTACCCTTTAAATTTTGTTACCCTTTTGTTACATTTCATTTCATTTGTTATGAACAAATGTCATTGCTCATGTTCCATTGCACACAATGAATAATAATATCATGCACAGATGATTTATAGTTCTGTTATTTGGCCCATAAATTACTAAAAGAGCCACATGGCAGTCCCTTCTAATTAATAAAGAGTCCAATGCAAGACTGGAAGAAACAAAACAGCCCTTTAAAAAATGCAATGTGAATCAACCCCACCCGCTCCCCATTCTTTACAGGATATCGTTAAAAAGAATAATTCAAATTAAAAAATAACTGGAGTATTAAAAGAGTTTCGACTATTGTACAATACAATTTTATAAAAATGTAGGACAAATTACAGAAGGCGGCGAAGGCCTCTAACTCAGGATATTATACCAGCATTTTATCTTGCAGCGATCAGCTCCATTACATTACAGTGCTGGTTGGGAAAGAAAAGGGCGCTACGTCTCTATTTTGTGCCTCAGGGATAATCGAGTCTCAAGTTTGGGAGCCCTGTAGAAACCAAATTTAATGCTCTTTTATTTTGTATTTATAAATATTTCCCGCATTGTAAATAATCAATAAATCTGAAAAATTGGCATCACAAGAGAGAAGGCTCCAACATACAAGATGGTATGCAGAACTCATTTTAGCCTCAAATCGTCTTTAACGCCCCTCTCGCTCTCATCCGATGACATTTTTATGTGACTATTTTCCTGCATTTGTTACTTGGATCTATCATCGGCTCCAAACTAACGGAACTTTGGAGCTTATTCACCAATTTCAAAGATAAAGTGTACCAAAGTAAGTGGAAATAATACAAGGGGGCTCAGGGTGATTCAACTCCCAACATGCCAAAGGAACCCCAGAAAATCACAAAGGAGCCAGGCTGGAAAATTTAGAGTTCAATGCAAAACAAACTTTAGAGCACTCTTTGAAGCATGCAAGCTTGAATAGTTGCCCCCGAAAAACGTAATATTTATTTTTTTCATTTACAAAAGTACTATGATTGTAACCTACACAATGCTAGACAAAATTTGTTTTCTCTGTCGCTAAGTCGGACATATACATACAATCAAGGCTTACTGAAATTTAGTGGCACGAAACCAGAATATGGTGGTGCTAATTAGACAAACAAAAAACATTTATAAAATATGTCGTATTGATGTGTTTAGCCATTCGGGAAATTAAAATTCAGCAGTAATGAAAATTTGTTTGCCCATCAAACTCAAAGCTAATTTTGGGTGGCCCCAGGCCAGCTAGTGTGTGCTAATTTCAAGTTTAAATTTAATACATTTATAGTATTAAATCTCTGAAGTATAAAAGGTGACTTTAAGATCACCCTCCTTTTTCTCAACCAACACACTTCTACTTCTAGAGAATACAAGGTAGAAAATCAAGGATACATGAGCGTGGAGGCAACATCAATTTAGCACCACTCAAGCCCGTCTCAAACCAAACGCATCAATTTAAGCCCACATTTTCTTGGAAAGCCTGGTTTTAAATTGAAGTGGGGGGGAAAATATAGTTTCACTAGGCAATTTGGAAGCACTTAGCGAGTCCATTACTTTCAAGAGCCTGTTGCATCAAAGGGCCTGTTGCATCAAAGGGCTTCAAATCGGAGCTCCTTGGTTGCATAGCTACAAAGGTTTTCTACATTCCGTTTTTTTATTTTGGGAAGAAATACATTTTGTAATTGCTTTTCCACTTTAGTAAACTTTACTCTCTTCCTTAGTTTATTAGCATGATCAATACATCATGCAATATTCAGTACTCAACACTAGCCCTTGCCTGATTGCCCAGGGCCAGTAAAATATTGATGTAGGGCTATTAGAATTTCATGAAAGTCAAATTTTGGTAGCCCAATCAGGCAACTTCATTTTGAAAGTTCTGACAATGACAGCTTGGGTCTCCAGTGGAGACTTTCAAATACCAACTTCAATCATTGATATCTTTCTAACGAAACGTTGCTTAGATCCCCAGAGCTGTATTATATGAGATGCAGTATTCTCAATTTTAAACCCCATTAAAGGGATCTAGTAACTTCGTTGAAATGTGCAAAAAGTGATGAATGGTTGATACAATATTTATTGCTGTTATCTGATATGTCCACTGGGTGTTGTGTGAAAATTTCAAGTTAAATGGACATTACATATATGGCCGAGTAATCAGCAAAAATGCAAAGTGATATTCACTAACTCATTGCACTCACGGTGTACACAATTTTGATGATCCAGTGGATAATTTATCATCTGAACACTTCAATCGTACATATCTTTTTAACGAAAGGGAAATTTTACAAACCGAAACCTGTCCCATGCTTTTATTGTTAATACAAATACAACAAGGTGTGAGGGAACCTCTAGAATTCCAATTGTAGTTTGAGGATTTAGACAATGTTACTAAGTCCCTTTAAAGAATCCATATGCATGTACACCTACAAAAACAGGCCTTCCTACACTGTTGATACAGATCTATACTCATTAGAAGTATTGATGAATAGAAGCGCAGTTTCAAGGATATAAATTGCGTATGCACAGTTTGACCTGCTTTTTTTGTTGTTGCAAATTGGGACAAATATTGTTTTCCCTTTGTATTAAAGGGATAGTTGAGTTCTGGTAAAGAGAGTACAGTTTTTGTCAAACTGAATTTTAGTAAGCAAAACCTGCACCATTACATTACAAACTAATAGTTAGAACTCCACCATGCTCAAAAGATATAACAAATTGCAAATAACTAAGTAAAAGGCCTGTTTTCATTCAAAAAGAGCCGTTAAAACTCAAGAGGGCGCTCTCTGAACACTCATCGGTTTCAACCATTTAAAATAAAATATTGTGAATGTGACGATATGTTGAAATAGTGATTAGATTTAAAAACCACTTTTGTAAATGTTTGAAAAGAGGAAGCATTTTAACAAAATTGTAACGGCTGGTTCAAAATTGTCTTGTGGGGCCCCACATTTATTACGAATGGTTATGTTTATGGATATTTCAGCCATTTCTGAACCGATTTGGATCAAATAAAGTTCATTCTGTCATTAAAATTGTATGCTCTTTCGAATGTGACACTCAGTTTTTCATTATCTCACGAAACAATTATTTTGAGTAGCGCCCTCTATACCAAAACTCAACTATCCCTTTAAAGTTCAATTGTTTTTGTTTGTATCAGTAAAAAAATATATAGTCAGTGAAAATAATACATGGGGGATTGGGGCAATTTAACCCCTAAATGGATGAAATGTGCTCAGAAGGGCCCCTGTCATGCATTTTGTTGTCTTCAAATTATGAATTGAAAATGTAGCCAGAGGAATTTAAACACGCAGGAATGATGAAAACAAATGTTAACGGCCGTAAAATACTGTGGACTAGTTGATGTAAAATAATAGACTACTACATGAGCCTGCCAAAAAACACACATTTTCAGACAAATTCGCCATAAATTTACAATGAATTTAATGCCTGCATTTGCTTTACAATAAAATAAAATTCAACGAAATACCCGATCCCACTTGCTTACTTAGCATAAACAAGCATTGTATGCATTCAGCGAGCTGAACAAAATAAATAATACCCACGAGGCAAAAGGGTAAGTAGGTAACCTTTTATAAATGAATGCAAACCTATAGTACAGGCATCCCAGTGAGACTGAGGATAAATGTAGGTGACGCTTCAAAGCAAAATAACAGACTTTGTGTGTGTGTTATAAGCTCACTTTGTAGCATCTGTTGGCAGTGCATATTAACCTGTTCCCTACTAGAGTGTGCAATCCCCATAGAGTTAATACAGGGCCCACCAGGTTCCCCTAGGCAATGGGTTAACCGGTTCCCTACTAGATTGTGCAATCCCCATCTAAGATAATACAGGGCCCACCAGGTTCCCATAGCATAGGCAATGGGTTAAGAGAGTCATTAGTTGTATATCAAATTTATAAACAAGCTATTTAGTTTAATGTGCTCCATTATTAGCTATTCATTGATAAACAAAGGATACCACAATAGCGCATTCTGAATACAGAAAGGACGATTATCGCGTATGATACGGATTAATATATTTGCAATATATCTACCGTGCTCTAATCAAAATTCTTGGAACATAAATGATGTTTAATTTTACCAATGAATTATATTTCACTTGCATTGCTAACTGCAGTGTATAGGATAAATAACAATACCGGTACTTTAATTTGACATTTTTGCTTTTCCCACTACCTATATATTGTATTGCAGAGAGCCACAGACCCCAATTCAATAAATCTACTCAGAAAGAAATCAGAATATAGCATAAAGCATTATAACTGCGCAATAAACTTCACTGACATGTGAGGAGAAACTGACCTTTTGAAGATCTATCTCTGAGGTAATTTTGATCAATGCCTTCTCACAAATGTAGGGCTGATAATACCAAATTCTAAGGATTTATTCTTTTTTGATTATATAGATAATCAAACTCCTTTGTCCTTCACTTAACCCGAATAGGCTGAAAAGGCCAAATTATGTGTACATGTTTATATTCTTACCAAAGCCTCAACTCTGTTTTCTCTACCGATTTTACTTGCCCAAACAGAAAATTGACTTGCCCGCTATAATTCTTGATGAGATTAGGGAATAACATATTTTCTCCTCTAGTTGATCAATCATTTATTTGCCAGATCGGGCAACCAATTTACAAATGTATGCAATTTTACTAGCCCAACATCAATTTGTACTTGCCCCGGGCAAGCATGCAAATGCTAGTGTCGAGTCCTGTCTTATTTATCATTGTACTAGTAAGTTGTATTTCAGAAAAACAAATTTAGTAAGACAGCAGAGGGGGGAAAAAAATGACATTTTGTTTTGATGGCTACTCCTCAAACCCTGAAAGCATTTTTTGCAACAATCACTCATTTGCATTGTACTCGAATGTAATTTACCGAGACTCTTTTCTGATTTACGGGCATGCTATCTCTTTTATTTAAGCTTACAGTGGCTCAATTTTCCCACAGCAAGACGGGGTTTGTCCATTTCATGGTGGGGGAGACAGGGGGTAAGAGAGAGGGGGCAAATAAAGGTCAATCTCAGGTTAGAGATGCCATGGTTGGAATATTTCCAATACATCACACAGCTACACAAACACTGCCAAACATCTCTACTCTACTGACCTTATCCACTAACTCTCCAAACTTGTATTTGAAATCCCTTCAAATTCAAAAATATATCTAGATGGCTTGTTGTCAAAAATGAAAATGTAACTATTTACTCATTTGGATATTTCGCATACATCACACACTACACAAAGACTGCCAAACATCTCTACTCTACTGCCCTTATCCGCTAACCCGCCAAGTGTATTTGAAATCCCTTCAAATTCAAAAATATATCTAGATGGCTTGTTGTCAAAAATGAAAATGTAACTGTTCACTCATTTGAATATTTCCAATACATCACACAGCTACACAAACACTGCCAAACATCTCGACTTTACTGCCTTTATCGGCTAACCCTCCAAGTGTATTTGAATTGAAATCCCTTCAAATTCAAAAATATATCTAGATGGCTTGTTGTCAAAAATAAAAATGTAACTATTCACTCATTTGAATATTTCCAATACATCACACAGCTACACAAACACTGCCAAACATCTCTACTTTACTGCCTTTATCGGCTAACCCTCCAAGTGTATTTGAATTGAAATCCCTTCAAATTCAAAAATATATCTAGATGGCTTGTTGTCAAAAATAAAAATGTAACTATTCACTCATTTGAATATTTCCAATACATCACACAGCTACACAAACACTGCCAAACATCTCTACTTTACTGCCTTTATCGGCTAACCCTCCAAGTGTATTTGAATTGAAATCCCTTCAAATTCAAAAATATATCTAGATGGCTTGTTGTCAAAAATAAAAATGTAACTATTCACTCATTTGAATATTTCCAAGTCACACTACACAAAACAATGCAAACATCTAGCATCCACTACTCTCCAAGTGTACTTGAATTCAGAATGGTTTGTCGGAAATGACAAATTTGACTATTTACTAATTTGAAATGAACTCCTTTTACCTTATAGTGCCATATCATGTGTCCTCCCTTTCAGTTTCCAAGTATCACAATCTTTGAAAGTTACTTTCTGTAAACAACACTTCTGTAAAAAAAACATGATATATACGTCTTATCAGAAATTTGAATGTCAAGAGCCCTTCCCTTTCTAATAAACAAACAGATGTACACAATACATAAACACTCTTCCCAAATTCCTGTGGTAGTAGGTTTTTACCTGGTAATGAGGATACTGGAAAGAAAATTCATATATCTTGTAATGCTCATGCATGGCTTTAATGGGGGTGGGGCTGTAGGGGAACAGGGGGGGTGGGGGCGGGGGTCAAAGAAAAGTCTCTGAGGAATAACCCCATCATTCATAAATCATACTGCACAAACAATGCAAACAATGCAAACATCAGAAGTGTATTGCGCTACTATCCTTAAGTCTCCAGTAAATGTTTACTGTATCTTTAAGTTTAAGAATATATAAAACTTGTAAAATCTTAGGTATGGCAACACTTCAAGCTTCCAGCTTACATTGCCAGACCTCTGTGTTTCTATTTCGATGTTATGACAGTTTCTTTTATGTACGAAATTGATTGATGTGAGACATGCAGGAATATAATAAATTTTAAAAAATAAAAATAAATAAAAAAATACAAAAATAAATGTGTTATTTGAATGTAAAAACAATTATTCAATGACTCGTAAACAAACAAAACAAAACAAATTATGTAAATTTAGAAATATTCCCCAAAATGCCACCCTTTTCTCGGAGTCTATTTGAATGTAGGAAACAAAGACGACTTGTCAAATATGAACAATGTGAATATAACTTACTCCCCCTCAGTTTCAAAGTGTACAGCATTTGAAAGGTCATTTTGGATTTGAAGTCGTGTGTTCAAGTAGAAAATACACTCCTATGATAATATGAGACTTGTCACAATCGAAATGTCAAGTGTCACTCACATTGTAATTCCATTGCATTTAATTTGTAATATTTAACAAATAGTAATTTAAGAAAGCTACACAAAAACTAGTGCAATATATAGCTAAGTAATATATACATTTTTGTTTCAGTGCCATTTAAAAAAAACAGCATTCTTTGCTTTTAATTTGTTAATTCCTTAAATTTGCATTTCTGTATTTTTAAAGCAGTTATTAAACTCACAAGCCAGGGAGAATGTTACGCATGATCAGCTTGTTATTATTTTATCTCATTTCATAACTCACTTCAAGTTCAATTTGAATTCCATTTTCATCTTCATTTCTGAAACAGAAGAAAATCCATTAGTAACATTACACTCCAAAAGCAGCAGGAACTAAATAAAGACATGATACAAAGCTTTATATTTTGTAGTAATTTTTTGTTTAATAATAAAAAAAAACCTCTCAAGTCTATCTTTTTTGAAACCGGATCCACAAAAACATGTGTTCAAGTCCTGTTGTAGCATCATATTACTATCGGGGAAGCATTTTTTTTTTTTGCCATACACGGAAGGTTTAGGGTTACTGTTATTCAAGGACATATACAGTATTATTAAAAATTCATGCATATAAGCGCATATTACTTTTCACTTTTTTCTATTATATTTTTGTATCTAGTCAGTTTCGCTGGTATTAATAAATATTTTATTTCTTCTCTCTTTGAAAAAATGCCTAACATAATTCATATGGACCTAGTCATTATTCTAATTTACTGTTCTGCAGTGTATGGTCAACAGCATTCTCTACTCATTTTTTTGTTTTATGTTAGGCTCTAATGTTAAAATATTATATTAAAAGCAGCATATTATGTTATGTTCCACAATACATGTATATTCTAATGCCCTTCTTTGAGAAAGTACAGTAAACACTGACAGATTGATCAATATTATGGAATATGGACTTGAAAACCCCAATTACTTAGTCTAACAACAAAAGTGAAAATATCAAGAAGTAAAAAGGAAAAAGGAAACATGTGGGGGAAAAATTAATAAATCACAAGAATGTGATACATTTGCCATGAAAGACTATAAAAAAAGGTGAGTGGAATTTATGACTATTTTATAGAAAAAAAAGACTACTAAAATTATTACTGGGAAAAATGATATTGAGATAAGGCCATGAAAATTGAAATAGGATGATTAAAAGGGCTGTACATTTGTTTTGTTCTACAGCAACACTGTGATAATATGTAATTGAGAAAACAAGAGGCAAATAAAAGTAAGGCACTTATTTGATAAGATAAGGATATGAAAGGTCATGTTAGCAAAAGGAACACATGATAAGTAATATTTGTATTTTGCGTTGTAATATATTTATGCAAACATTTTTTGTGACAAGTGCAAAAGGCACTTTAGTCCTCAGACTAGTCTTGTTTATATTAATTGTTCAATAAAAAACGATCGATCGATCTATCTATCTATCTATCTGTACAATACAGTTTCAACAACATAAATGGACATAACAGTTGCTGGACTGAACATGCATTGCATTGTTGAGATGGTCCCTAACAGTGCATACAGGAATACACTGCACTGCACTGGCTTTGGTAAACAGGAAGGCTAGAAAGTCTGTTGCATCCATCATATGTCACATGCAATAGCAATGTGCACAGTATATACTGGCCATACAGTACAACACACACACATACTGTACTCCCACACATCACACTACATGTTACAGTACTTAGGAGCATACATACGCTGCATATGGATGTATGTGCTGTACATACTATATGGAATGGTAATGTTTGTATGGTAATGTACACGCTCAACATCTGCTAATGATGTACATGTTGTTAAACCATAAAATATAGCTCACCATTTGTGTTTTTAAAAATGTAAATTTTAGTCTCTAATGTCTATGAAGTACAGTACATTGTGCATACAAACATGTATCAAACACTACATGAAAATGACACTTTTAAAACCTGATCTAATATTTTTGCAAAACCAACAAGAATGAATTCAGACACTTCAAAAAACACACACAATACAATAACAGCATGTATACTTTGGGGAAGAAAAATACACCTGTTGCATGTCACACCCTACATATTTGTCATTCAAAACTATGGAAACCAATGGGAAGGAATTCAATTAAAGGGGACCACCAGGCAAAGAACAACACATAATTATATGTGTTGGTATCATTGACATTGTGTGTAGCATAGGCATAGGCCCGCTGGCCCGGAGCCACTAAACAAATTAGCTTCGGGCCACCAAATGTCATTGATTCTAAATTCTACTGGCCCAATCGGGCAACCAACTGTAACAGAATTTGTTATGTTTTTCTTCGTTTGGGGCCACCAGATTTAGGTTTCGGGCCACTAGAAGTTGAAAAATCTTGTTTTTACTCGCCAGACTTACAAGGCAAAAATGTTAATATCTAGCATTGCACTAGTTAGTAATAGTCACACCCTAGTAGTAATGTTTTTGAATTATTTTCAATGCATACAAATCACAGACAATTTATACCAAGAATATTGAAATTGGAACCAACAAATATACACCAAACATTGGATTACAAAATAAAATTGACCCAACTACTACTACTACAGAACACTCTGATCAATAATACTTTTGTATAAATAATATAGAAGTTCAAACGTGGCATTAAAAATTGAAAACAACCAAGAATGAATGAATGATTGAGAATAGCTTTTTCATGGTAGTCATGACCTCCACTAGCCTAAGTAAATTGAATTTGTTTTTTGTGCACATATTTGTACAGAGGGAGTATAATATATTCATTTCTTCTCGTAATTTGTTCAGTCATCTATGCATACATCAAGGACATTGTAGCCTAGACTGCATTATTCAAAAAGTGGAATTAGTGAAGCCATACAACAATGCTAGGGCCTTGTGGCCCAGTCAGGCAATTAAAGGGACTAAGTAACATTGTCCAAATCCTCAAAATTCAATTGGAATTCTATTTCTAGCAGTTCCCTCATACCTTGTTGTATAAAGTATTAACAATAAAAGCATGGGACAGGTTTTGTTTTTTTCAAATTTCCCTTTCGTTAAAAAGATATTTACGATTGAAGTGTTCAGATGTTAAATTATCCACTGGATCGTCAGAACCGTGAACAAAGTGAGTGCAATGAGTTAGTGAATATCACTTTGCATTTTTGCTAATTTCTCTGCCATACAACATCCATTTAATTTGAAATTTTCACACAGCACCCATTGGACATATTATACATTGTATCAACCACTTATCACTTTTTGCACATGTCAACAGAGTTACTAGATCCCTTTAAAACAAGATAGGCCCAAAACCAGAACCTGATGGCCCTAAACAGAGTAAAGCATTATACATGCTTTTCTATTTGGTTGCCTAATCAGGCAAATTTAGTACAATTTTAATAGCCAAATTAAATGTTGGTCCCTGAATAAAATGGATAAGAAAGAGTATGAGAAAAACATAATTCTCCAAAGTCAAAGAGTGCTGTCCAAACATAATTGACCATTGAGACATGTAATTGACCATTGTAGCATAATTGACTATTATATTGTAACATAATTTTGTATGTAGACATAATTGTGTCATGAAATAAAGTACATGTATCTGCATGTAGATCTATAATTCAAAATAAGGTAGAGAGAAAAGGAGAACAAAATAATTACCCATGTATCTTAAAATCTAAAATTAGATTTTACATACATACAACTGTCTTATTTTTGATAATATGAGAACAAATTATATTGAATTGCATGCATGTCGAAAAACATACTTGTACAATGTAGCATGTAATCAAAAATAGTACTATAAAGTCGTAGAGAGAGAAAAAAAAAACATGTTATAATTCAATCCTTCAATCCTGACCTATAAAATTCCATATCTAGACTTATTGAATTAAATTTCCATCAAGATCCACATTATTTATTGATTGCCGGTCTACATTAAATCAAACATAGTACTAAGTAGTATCTATAGAGAGAGAAAAAACATGTCATAATTCACTGGATGTTATTCATCTTCAATCCTGACCTATACCACTTTGAATTAAATTTCCAGCAGATCCACATTATTTATTGATTGCCGGTCTATATAATCTTTTCTCTACCTCCTTTAGTTTTTAATTTTTTTATTTTAGCCTGTCCTTCACTGCTGTGGTCTGCCATGTAGATCAATAATATAATTATGCATATACTAAACAAATATACCATGCACTGAGAGCCTCTACTCTCTAGTTGAAATTATGGATTCCGAGGTGACAGGAAAAGCACTATGTTCTGAGGGTGGCAGACCCGAAGAACATAGTGCTTTTTCTGTCACCGAGAAATTCATAATTTCACTAGTGGCTCGAAATAGTGCATGATATATTTGTTTTATATCCTTCGCATAATCATAATCATCGCACAAATAAATGATTTCAATTAATTTAAAGAAAGATAAAAAGAAAAATAAAACATTGATCATGGAACCATCACTGCACTGACTATGTTCTGTTTGTGACACTGACCCCCTTTGCGCAATAGTCATAGCGCAGAGCGCGTATTGCGCTTATCTTTCCATTCATGGTTACGCGCATTAACAACTAATGCGCACCCAAATACAAAACGCGCGCATCAAAGTGAATAATTAACCTGCTTTACATACTATACACACGTATGTGTAATTGTATTATTCGTACATTACACATACAGCTAGTGCAGTGCACACCGCAGCCGATTGTTAAATGACGAATTAGTGTCACGACCACAGAAGGACAACGATGCACAATGTGCACCATTGTTGTAATTTTTAAATTTGAATACCGCTACGTTATACATGAAATGCATCTCTAGAATATTCTTTGGAACTTATTGATATTCACGGGTGAAAATATGCTGTATTTCTTTTTAAATAACTCTTTGAGAAATCTCGTAGAGCATCTTTCGCAAGCTAAAACAAGACCTCTGCTCGCAGGGAAGTTTTATAACACGCATCTCTATGGGCTCAATATGATTACCCGGCGTATATATGACGTCATTCATGGAATAGCATTTACTATTCCATGAATGACGTCACGCATAGCACATTTTTCTCCATGGGCATTACTATGTTTGGTCACATGACGCTATGTAAACCAATCACTGAACAGGATTTCATTCATGTAGGATATAATAATTAATATAATAATGTATAATATAAGAATTTAATTGATGGATTCCTTTATTCACCTGCTTTAGAAGGACTATAAAATACAATAATACTCGGGTCGGTTTAAATAAAAAAATGAATAAAATATTAATTCTATTTTATTTAAAATCAATTATATGATATTCAGTCTTTGTCAGTGCGAAAATCTAGTTTTTCTAAAATTTGACTAATATCTTGAACAAATTTCCGGCCTGACATCTATCTTTACTGGCCCCGGGCCATCTAGATATTTTGGGCCTTCTTAGAAAGAGCTGAAAGTATAAAGTATATCAAAAGAGACCCTGAAAACGATAGATTTATCGATCTAAGGGCCATCAGGCCTGAGCTAGACAGTGTCAGGCCCTGTTTTCACATGTATATTTCACACATAATGATTTAAAAGAAAATTATATCGCATTCACAGTCACTTGTCAATGCAGATGTTCAAATATTCAATATGTGTGACAGGGTTATCTGCGGCGTGGGAGGGTGTCCATTGTATACTGCACAATGCAAGTGCCAGGTACAGCTGTGCATTCATTAGACATCATGCACTACCAACTGTATGCATAATATATATGACGACTGTTGTTTGTTCTAAGTTCACTGTCTACATACTGGTCAGTTTCTATAGGCCTATATTATATGCACACAGAATTATTATGCCCATTGTGGATATTAATCTACAACCACCTAATATATATCCATTGAATCATCATCATACATTTGTATAAATGTGATGTGATATTATTCTAAATATATAAGCAGCAACATGTGTGACCCATTTGTTTTCACCCAAATGGTTTGTTTCACAAAATAATGTAGACTTTTGTTTTGAAAATGAAAGAAAACAACCACAATATGGCAGCCCCAAATTAGGCCAAAGTACTAAAAAAATATCAGCACAGCAAAATGAAACAGAGAATTAGATAAATGTGCGTATTAATTTAATAATCACTTCTAGTATTTCATAGATCTGTTGAAATATTTAGGTTTTTGACAATGTCAACATTTTTTTTTATTGTAAACAATAACCTGATGTCACTAAATTTGCTAAAAGGAAAGTAATTATCATTTTAAAAGACAGTAAGAATTTGTAATTTAATTTTTTCGATGTCATGCCACAAAGGCAAAACAAAACCAAAAAAGATACACAATTAAAAAATCAACTCAACTAATGCTAGAATTCACCTTTTAAAAAAAAAAAATTGTGGACTGCTAGGGAAAGAAAAATCAGAATTGAGTTGCCTACGGCACTGGCACAAAACAAAGAAAATCATTGAAAATTATGTTAGGTGGCCAAGTCAGGCAAGATAGGAACAATCAATGAAAAATGATCGGCCCAAGTAACAAGGTAGGAAATACACGGGCGCTGAGGGCGATTTTGCCCCTTAATTTTCAAAATAGCCCCCCCTGAAATCAGTAGGTAGCCCCTGACATTACCATCTAGGGTATATAATATAGTGAAATATTTTGTGATATCCATCTGGCATCAGATTGAAAAAGTAGCCCCCTAAAATTAAAAATGAATTCCTTCCAAGTGGCCCTGGGCCCAATTGGCCCTGGGCCAGCGGACCAGTGCTAATTTCAACCCTGGTATGTAAGGGCTACTGAAAGAGGTCCAATGGCACAGTACAAGTGACCACCATGGCACAGAGAGGTGACCACTGACCACAACAGACAGGTTCTAAAAAATGTATAACCCAGTATTATTTTCTGTGCAGCCAAATTATGTTTTTGTGGCCACTATAGGCAGGTTGACTGCTATCTACAGTCTGGCTGCTATCTACAGGTTGGTTACTATACAGGTTGGCTGCTATCTACAGGATGGCTGCTATCTACAGGTTGGCTACTATACAGGTTGGCTGCTATCTACAGGTTGGCTGCTATCTACAGGTTGGCTGCTATATACAGGTTGGCTGCTATCTACAGGTTGGCTACTATACAGGTTGGCTGCTATCTACAGTTTGGCTACTATCTACAGGTTGGCTACTATACAGGTTGGCTGCTATCTACAGGTTGGCTGCTATCTGCAGGTTGGCTGCTATCTACAGGTTGGCTACTATAAACAGATTGGCTACTATCTACAGGTTGGCTACTATCTACAGGTTGGCTGCTATCTACAGGTTGGCTACTATCTACAGGTTGGCTACTATCTACAGGTTGGCTGCTATCTACAGGTTGGCTGCTATCTACAGGTTGGCTACTATAAACAGATTGGCTACTAACTATACAGATTGGCTACTAACTATATAGGTTGGCTACTAACTATACAGGTTGGCTACTAACTATACAGGTTGGCTACTAACTATACAGGTTGGCAGGTTTGACTGTGCATACACTGCAGTTTCTCCATCAATCTAAAAACAAATATAACGTCATCGGCCATATAAAGTAAAGATACCGACTACTGAGTGAGTGAGTGAGCTGGGCTTTTTCAATTATGTTTGCCCTAAATGGCATCTTCCTGTTTACTACTTAGTTATACCATGGTTATACAGGACCCTGTTGGACTTGGAGCGCACATCAGTCATCGAGGGAGACAAATCCTAGCTTGACTCATCGTTCCTATGTCCTACAGATATTGCCTGTCACTATCTAATCTCGTCAAAATATACTGACCGCAATCCGCAGTCACTACCTAGATTAAAATGCCAAAGAGAACCTCTTCTCCCCCAACCCCCCCTTGCAATATACTGTACTTCAATCAAATATGGGAAAATTAAAGGGATCTAGTAACTTTGTTGACCTGTGCAAAAAGTGATGAATGGTAGATACAATGTATGTATTGTTGTTAATATCCACTGGGTATTGTGTACAAATTTCAAGTTAAATGGATGTTGTAATCTATGGCCAAGGAATGAGCAAAAATGCAAAGTGATATTCATTAATTCATTGCACTGACTTTGTACACGGTTTTACGACTATTCAGCGGATAGTTTAACATCTGAACACTTCAATCGTAATATCTGTTTAATAAAAGGGACATTTAAAAAACCGAAACCTAGCTGTCCCATGCTTCTATTGTTAATACGAATACAATAAGGTATGAGGGAACTACTAGAATTCCGGTTGGATTTTTAGGATTCGGACAATGTTACTAGATCCCTTTAACAGTATGACTATGAGGACCACTTGTGGCATTGAAAACTGACATAGAAATATTTCACACCGTTCAATGAAGTACAGCATAATTTAATTAAATGCTTCTCTCCATTCAATGCCGAATATTTAAAGGGACTGTGTTGTCGTGGCAGCAAAAGCTTTCACAAAGCTTCTCAGGGACGTGCCATATGTGACCGGCTATAGCAAAACCCGGCACTTGTCAGTAATTCAGGTTTTGAAGAAATGGGCATTTTAAGTTTGAACACATAATGTGTGTAAATAACTTATGATTGTAATCTCTGCCAATTATCGACCAAATTGTTAGAACAAAGCATCAAATGAAAGCGAATCCATTCTAAGTATGAAAATCTACATTTTGATTTTTACCGACAAGTGTAGGTTTTTGCTATAGCCGGTCACATATTGTAATCATGCTACTTGCACTGTAGCTTTCCGGTGCTCTGTAGTAGGTACTTATATGGTACTACAGAGTTGCATGAATGTTGCATTCTTGCACATTTGCATGCTTCTGCCTGGTTCATATGCAAGCCTCAATCCACACTAACTTGTTTGCTGTTACCAGCCAATTCGGGCAAGTAAATTCATAAATGTTTTACATTTTACTTGCCCTCATACTTCTTAATGAGACAGTAACAAGTTTATAAATACAACATTTATATGAAAAAATCCATTAAAATATTTTATAAAGAAATACAGTGTGCCCCCCCCCCTCCTCCCCCCAATAATTTGTATGCCCCCAAATCAGTCTACGGGACCATGCTATGCCAATGCTTTTATGTACAGTACATACCCTGAACCTGTCATCTTTCAATGAGCAATTTAGCATGACGGAATGTAGCATACATAATGTACACACTCCCCCTTCCCACTCAGACATTAAATAGCAAGCACCAAAATAACTATTGCCTTGGTTCATGAACTATCTGACCTTGAACTAACAGCTTCAATTTCCTGAAATGTTGGAACAAGTATAGTTCACGACAAACATCTAATATAACAAACCTTAACAATTTTCCTACCCTTCAAGAAAAGAACTTGATCAGAATAAAGAATACCCCAAAACATCCATGGTACCCTCTCGCCCCTTTAGAAATAATAAGGTAGTACCCCCCCCCCCCCCCAAAAAAAAAAAAACACAGTTCATAAACTTGACAACCATGAGTAAGTATTTTATATGACTTAGTAAAATACTAGTCATTGATTGGCTCAACACAATCACGTGATTGCCATAATATTTTGTATATTACATGGCAGGTGTTATATTACATGGTGCGCGCCAGGGTAGGAAATATACGGGGGCTGAGGGCGACAACACAATGAGAGAGAGAGAGAGGGATTCTATTATGACGTCACAATGACTTGTCTACATATAACACTTCGAGAAGCCACATTTCCTAATCGAGCTCAGAGATTCTATGCTGAAAGTGTAAAGATGTGTTACTTTTTAACTTTGTTGTCAGGAAAATCATGGAATGTTCCCTCTCACCCTCTGGATTTGAAATGCTATTTGGTGAATACATTGAGTCCCTCGACTAGTCTCGGGACTTATAATCTTCCCTCAATAGCATTTCAAATCCCTCGGAGAGGAACATTCTGTGATATTCCCTCCACCACCAGTTAACATATTTTCAGCCATTTTGGATCCTCTCAGTGTGTGACAAGCCTTGAGAAGAGCCAACTTTTGAAAGAATGAACTAGATCAGAATAAAAGAGCACCCCCCCCCCAAAAAAAAAAAAAAAAAAACATCCATGACACCTTCTCCCCCTCCAAAAATTAGTTCATGAACTTGCTGGCCTGGCCTTGAGGCTTGAACTAACAGCTGAAATTTCCTGACATTTTGAAGTAAGTAGTGCATGACACATCTTCAAAAAAATCAAACATCTTAAAATAAAATGGAAACTTGACCAAAAAAACACCTTGCAATTAATGAACTAGATCAGAATAAAGAGTACGCCAAACAAACATGAGGCCTTCCCCCTCCAAAAATATTACAAGCAAAAAAAAAAACATAAGTTCATGAACTTGACCTTGAACTAATGGCTTAACTTTCTTGACATTTTCAAGCAAGTTGCTATGACAAACCTTCTGAAAAACAAACATCTTTAAAAACAGTGCCAGTCAAAATGTTTACTAAACGTTTCAAAAAAATTTAAATAAACTTTTCAGAATAAACTTTTAATCAAAAATGTACCCCAACCATCCAACTCCCCTCCCCTTTACAAAAATAAGCTTTAAAAAAACACTTTGGTTCATGAACTTGACGGCCTTGAGCAAGCAGCTCAACTTTCCTGACAACTTTCCAGCTATTTGTGTGACAATTTTGTTCACAAGACAGTTGAGGTTCACAGAAGGTTCTAGGCCCTCAGGAACGGTAAACTGTCCGTAAGAATGTTTAAGAACCGAAATAACTATGATGTTCAAATACACGCCCACCTAGTGTAAATAAATACATTTTAAGAATTACAAGTTCTGCAAAAATAACACAAATTTGAACAAAAGCTGAAATTTTTGTCCCAATGATTTACATGTCATCTTGTGTAGTGAAGTATAAAGCCACGACCATGGACAAAGTTGAATTTCTCAGTCTGTTTACTCATAAATCATAATGAAAGTTAAACAATACATATATAGGTGTCACAGATAGTCCTAGGTCCAATGGAACGACAATAACACAGTGTAAATTATATGTTTATAAAATATAATTATGCCCACCTAAATGTAGTGTGTATTTTAAAAATACAAACCAAAAATCAAAATCACAAAAGAGCCAGTGTAAATTTGCACATAGTTCAAGGCAAAAACAAATATCTATAGATAGTGTTTTCTTTCTTTCATGCAGCTTGCAGTTTATCTTGAAAAGGAATTACCCCCTCAAAGATGCATTCAGAATTTTCCCTAAATATGAAATATTTATACAGTGTAGTTAATCTAAAAAGAAAAAATGTTGTCTCATTTTGCAATACGTGTGCTACTCAGGGAAACACATAGCGACACCGACATTCCAATTATAATATTGTAATATAAGATCTAAGAAAGATAAAATGATTCTAAAGAAAACTGGAACAAGTGGCCCCTTCTTCGTTTTCTAGAATAGATTAATTTTGTGTTCTTTTCAAATCAACTCATTTTCTCTGGTATTGACTTTTTAATGGGACATTCTCTAAGGACCATTAAATACAGTAGACACATGCACAAAGCATTTGTGGTCATGTGGTTTCACACAAAACACTTCTTTTTTTCTTTCTTTTTTCTTCTATTTACTGTACACAATCAAGGCAAAAAACCACATCCTACTGCAGTTCCAACGAAATGCCTTCTTTTATTCAGGAAGGGCATTCAAGTTCTAATGCTTCCCTTTGTATAATAATAGGGGAAAAAGAGATGGAAAAAATCTCACACAAATTTAACCCACTGCCTTTGAACACTAGGTGGTATGTGTGTACCTTCTTGTAAATGTAACATACATGTTTACTGTGCAAGAATTTCAAATACAATAGAGGGAACGGCTTAAAGGCCAAGTTGAGTTTTGGTAATTTCCAAAGTGCCCCCCCAACATCGATTGCAACGGATTTGGTTGATTTCAATTCCATATGAAAGATCATCGAAAAAAACATGGGAAATAATAATAATTTCCATTCAAATGCTCTAATTGTTGTGAAATTTGCTTTCAAAATATCATATAAAAGTGGTTGACGCCCGGGTATCACTTTTTAGAACCGCTAGTGCGAGGCACTAGCGTTCTATGTTCTCCTAATAAAAAACTGAAACCAAATATTTGTGTGCACGCTAATTGTGCTTAAAACTATACATATGATACGGTACTTACCAGCAATTTACTCTCCAATATGTGATCCAACTACCGGGTGGATTAAGATTATGATTTTTCCTTCCATTCCGCAAAAAATCAGTGATATATGCGCCTCATGAACCAGTCTCTCCGTGTGTTAGCGCGACTGTGAACGAAAGGCGAACGAATGCGAATGGGGCTTGCGAGTTGCGTCAACGGCAGTGTTGGAGTCATACTTCTATGGTTGCGATACATAATATACACGTACTACTGTATAGTATTACCGCACACAGTGACTGCACTACAGTCCCGTATTACCGCACACTGCACTATACAGTCCCGTATTAGGACCTACAACGCTAGTGCTTCGCGCCGTGTTAATTTGACACTTCGAGTTGTAACGGCTCTTTTTGAATGATAACAGGGGTTTTACTTTGTCGTTTGTAATTGTGTATACTTTTCGAGCATGGTGAAGTTATAACTATTAGTTTGTATCGTAATCGTGCAGGTTTTGGTTACTAAAGTTAAGTTTGACCAATACTCAACTATCCCTTTAATGTACAATTACAATTCACAATGCATTCTTACACCTATCCTGTACAAATATGACCATATTAGGAGTTCCCTAATAATGCCCTGTATCAAAGTCCACTATGACTTTTGTAAAACAGTAACAGATTGTGTTTCCATCAATCTGTGGTGGGGGGAAATCAAGATTTTCTTTTATATCTCTGTATTTCAAGCCCATTTGCACTTGAATTAATAATCACTGCATTCTAAATTCTACAAAGATCATGTTATTTAAAGTTAATGTTAGGAACTACATGTAGCTAAAACTCGGCAAGAGGATATTATATTCAGATAGCATATGGCATCAAAACCTTTATTTACTGCGTAAACCCGATTCTACTATCTCTGGATTTTAATTTCATTTGTGCTTGAATCAATAAATGTTGCATTTCATTTTGTTTTTGTCATTCAGACAGCAATGGCCTCTAAACCACCATTATTGCAACACAAAAGAAAAAGCTAAATTATTTTTATCTCCGAGTTTCGAGCCCGGTTGCACTTGAATCAATACCCGTTGCATTCTCAATCAAAGAATGGAGACTGTTAAACAAACAACTCAAAAAGGAATTGAATTATGGATTGCAACATGACAAAACAAAATGCAATTACTGCACCAAGATTTTAAAATAAAAATGATATATTCATATATATATGCATAAATGCCAAGTAATGTAGTTCTAAAACTGGGATATATGACATGAATTCATGTTGTTTTTATAGCAACCTTTACATCAACAACAGCAAAAAAAAAAGCCTATTATCAAGAAACATGAGAAGAACCTTCAACCAAGATTACCTTTAATGTATCTGGGAAAATGTTAACGAGTTCTCTTATTACCATGGTCGTTATGCTGCATAATACCTGCGGGCTAAATGACCTTTCAAGTTTCACATCTAATGGCCTAGCCTTAGAATACTGCGATACCCACGATTATTCCCACACCAAAGAAAGAAGAAGAGGAACTTTGTGAAAATGAAGAAAAATAGAAAATATACTTTCAGACGAGTGACCTGGACTGGTTACCTGCACACAAGATATTTGGTAGAAAATTATTTTCACATACATTCATGATGCTAACGTGGGTGTTGCAAAATAAAATACAATCTACATGTATGTCAACACTTCTTTTTCAATCTATTTTTTAAAAAGAGTTTGTACCATCCTTTTATAACTAATCATGGAATTAAATTTTGTAGATCGAACAAATTTCACGCTATTAAGTCCATATCTACAAATTAAGCAAACAACCCTTGTTATTGCATATTGCATATATAAATTCCCTTGAAAAAAATAATTCAGGGGAAAACTTGCAAACTGGGCTGGATAATAAAATACATAGCGGTCGCACATCTGTTGTTTGCAATCATACAGTGTGCCAAAACTCTCCTGGGTAAATGTCACAGAACAAAATGTTACATCACTCATTTTTGCAGCGAACAAATTAACTATTTTTTTTCTCTCTTATTAGGGAAAAATCAACTTGTGTAAGCCGCAAGGAGCTGAATTAATGAATTTCATGATCAAAATGTTTAAAAATCAAATTTTCACAGTATTATTGAGCTGAATTAATAAAATCTGTGACAGCCTTTTAGTCTCGGGTTTAAAGACTATTTTGTTGTAAAGATTAGATTGTTAGACTAAGACATGTCTCTAAAAACCCATGGTCCAGATTTAAACATAAATTATACAGTTTATTTTTCCCCTGACTTCCACAATTTTCCCCTTCTGATTTGCAGGATATTAACTCTTCTTTGAAGCGCCCTCTATATAATAGTCATAAACACGACCAATCTTAAAGGGGTATTCCGGGCCTGATAAAACCATTCGTTATTTGAATAAGCAGAATAAGAGGCATAATTGGTGAAAATTTGATCAAAATCAGACAAGAAACACGGGAGTTATACCTATTTGAACATCCTGTAGTAATGAGCGATCGTTTCAAAATTGCCGCCATATGCAACATCATTGACGAGCAACTCGCCATGGCTTTAGTACATGAAAATACACTTATTTCTCATTTTCGCTGCTAAAAATTAAATTTTCTCTGCTTGTTTTCACGAATTCATAGAAGAATATCGATGGGCCAACCTCTTTGGAATTTGTAAGCTCATAAATTTGCTTTGTTATTAAGAAAATTTAAATTTTGTAAAATTTCCATGTAGAAGTCAAAATGGCTGCAGCTCGCAAGTGACGTCACGATCGATAGCAATTGCGAACGATACTAAAAATCGGAGCAAAGGTCATCCTGTCATAACTTTTTTATTGCTCTACCGTTTTGGCTCAGATTTTCGATCATGATTCTTCATATTCACTTCATTTTATAGCAAACATCACATTTCTGGGGTGGAATTCCCCTTTAACAGTCGAGGGCCTCGTTGCAGAAATACTTGCAATCGATTGTAAAGTTGCAATTAATTGCAAGTCAGAAAATATGCACATTTGAACCAATCAAATTTGCGCATTCAGTCACATGATCGTACTTGCAGTTAATTGCAACTTTACAATCGATTTTAATTCTTCTGCAATAGGGCCACATATATATATTGTACTTTAAGGGGTTTTTATAAGGAAATAAAAAAAATTATTATTCCTGAAATATAAAGGCTGCAGCTGCACAAGTCAACATTCTTATAAGTAGAGGACAAAGTTAGACAAGGCCCCATCATAATTGATCACATGCAGTGACGCAAGCAACCATCCAGTCAGAAATACACATCTTCGGATGAGAGCAAGAAGGGCGTTAGGCCGATATTCGACTACATCGAGTTCTGTGCATACCATCTTGTAGGTCAGAGTCTCCTCATCTAGATGTGATGCCAAATTTTCTGATAATAATTACGTCAAACATCTGGAATATCTGCCTAAAAATGAAGTGCTACTGTAGTACGTTCATTTGGTTTCTACAGGGTTCCCAAACTTTAACCACATGATTATCTTGGGAGAACAAAAAGTGACATAGCGCCCTTCTCTTTCTCAACGTTGGTTGAACATATATGAACATTGCCCTCGCTTGGTTTCAGACTTTCAGCAATCATGCTCTTGAGTGTTTTTCCCCCGTCATCGTTTGTATGTCTTCATTCTAATCAAAATTCTATTTTTGTTTTTTTCAATTCACAAAGGACTTCATAACATGAAATTATGTACACAACCAAACTGCATATCTCATATTTATACATATTTACATATCCTCTGGCCCCGCCAGCCCAAAATGAAGTAAACATTAACATTCCTTTTATTTGTCACTTGAATCCAACATACTCAACCACTTCACTCAGATTTGAATATTTTGAAATGGGTGCGGTTAATACACCAGCAAATTCGGGAGACCTTTTAGACCTCTTCAAAATTCAAATAGTTAATAAATCATAATAAAATGCACAATACTGTCTTTCATGTGACAAACACATGATCATGGCATTGGTAAAGGCTGTACATGCCGGTTGAGAATATATGCCTCTAGCTATTGATAACTTCATTTTAGTATGCGATTAAATTTTTTTTTGGTATTGTGAACAAATTGTTGCAGGGGTCACAAAAAAGTAGAGTAGTCTACTAGTCTGCATGGAAATAGAACGAGAACACTCTGTTTTTATTATTTAATATTAACAAACTGAACAGAACTGAATTGAACTGAACTGACTTGATTTTAATTGGATTGAAGTGCATCTAATCTTGAAAATCAAATCAAATCAAATTGAAATATGGTTTTAATAAGATGCTAACCCAGATAACCATAGTTAGTGACTAAGACAACATGTTGCTTACTAAACCCTTGCATCTAAATTTAACTTACAGTTGAACGGAACTAAAGCTAGTGCATTTGTATTCATATATCATGGGCACAGATCTTTATGTACAGCCCTATACATTATACATACTACGCATACAAGAGCGATCATGAATGCATGCCTGAAAGCATGGTTATTTACTCAGCTCTTCATGGGATCCCAATCCTTGCACACTGGACATTTTAAAGGGCCATGTAGGGGTTTGCAGGCTCTCTGAAATTGTCTAAAATGCGTAAAGGAAGAGGATGAAGATACTGATTGTTTTTTCCAATCAAAAGTGTGAATATTGTTTGTTTTATGAATGAAAGTGTGGCCCTCCTCACGTACTCGCCTATGAACTGAATTGTGTAGCTTTTGAGATGAAAAAAAAATAACACAAAAATGTAATTATTCCTTGAGAAATTACAATTCACAAAATTAAAGGAGATACAACTACCATATTATAAATGAAGTGCTTTCAGATTATTTGCACTCCAGACAGATCCTGATCACTAGCTCCATGGTCATACGTGTGCAATAACATTATTTTGTAAGGAAATTTCAGTTTTAGTGTAACATTTGTTGTGCACTGGATGCTACCTGCTTCATTCTTCTAACTAAAAAGCAGGGACAATTTTAAATCTATTTTTTGGTGGGCTACTTTTCAAGCTCGCCTGCATGAAAAGAGTGCTGTAAATTTCTTTTGCTTTGAATAATATTGCAAATTTATGATTTTTCAGGCCTCTCTTTAGCATTTGGGGGGTTACATCACCCTGTGCCCCCCCCCCCCCCCCCCCCCCCCTCACATGTATTTTGTCAATGCTTTTAAATTTAAGCTTTGTCAATAATATGATAAACACCCTGGCTGGCCTGGCAGCCAATATCCTAGAATATTGTAGAAAGCCAATTCTGGACAAATACATGGACAAAAGTTCAGCGATTGTAAATTGAATGCAATGGATTGGGTATTTACACAGCTTCTTATTATGTACAAGGGGCCCACCACCCACCGCCCACACCAACTACTCTACCAACTGGCTTCATACATTACATTAACATGCAGTAGACAACATACAATGGGCACCAACATAGTCAGCATGATCTGCATTGCATTCCTTCTTTTATTCTCTAGATACTATATTTAATTGCAATAATAGTATATAATATGCATCATCTGTAGAAGCAACATTTTAAACTTTTGATGACAGCCGAAAATTTCGGAGGTAAATATTTGTATTGTGATCAAAAGTTTAAAATGTTGCTTCTTATTAAATCCTTGGGATTGCCTGAGGCTGAGCGACGCAGTGAAAAACAAAAAATATTTATTTTTCGGGGGCGTCCTCCCACCTCTCTTGCACACATGAAAATAACACTCTAAAGTCTAAACTTTGTTTGCAGTGTGAAATTACAGGGGCTCTCTAAATTATGATTCTGGGGGGGGGGGGGGGGGGAGGGGGGGCTCTTTTGGGCATTTTTCAGGGGCGAATTCACCCTGAGCCGCCGTGAATTTTTTTAACTGAAGCAACGTCGCATGCAAATGGCAGCAAAACTGCTAGCACACAGTCCAGGGAGTTGCTTTCTTTAGTGGGGATTCACAGAGATGCTAAACTGCGGATCCCCATTTTGAACTAGGCTAGTTCGTGCGCACTGCGTAACACTGCGCTAGTGTATTACACACTGTGCGCATAGCGTTCGCAAGATGGCACCTTACCACCCGTTTGATTTACAAATCTGAACTACCTTTAACATTGGAACCTTGCAAATCCTTCCAGTTACATTTAAATGTTCATGATTTGTTACATATATTTATTTTTGTCGTAGATTTCATTTTTGGAGAGGTTGTAAAGCGAATCAACCTTTTTTAACCGGTTCAGGACTGGTCGCAAAAATACTCGGGCTTGGGTCTATGGAAAATGCATGTTGTAGCAAAATCAGTCAGTCCTGAACTGGTTAATTGGAAATGCGCTATATTATAAGAACCAATGATTATCATTGTTATTATTATTATTATTATCACGTAAATCTATTTACCACCTTCCTCCCCATATTTCATCAATCAATCAATATGTTTTATGTAGACATTAAAATGTTTTTGTGAATACAACCTCAGCATTTCTCACCAGTGCAAAAGGCATAAAGCTTTGTAGTATTTAATGGACCATAAATTCCCACCCATGCAGTGTCAACCATTTAACAATTGACAATGGTGACTGCTCACAATACCAACTCGAATTCTATTGTTAATTGCTAAAAGCTTTTGAATTTTATTATCAGTGCTAGTTCGTTTTGCATTGAACTCTATTCCTATAATAAATGTACATTTTTTTTTTTGGGGGGGGGGGCTCTTTTTGCCAGTTTGGGGTGCAAATTCGCCCTGAGCCCCTGTGTACTTTTTTTTCAAATCATATAATTTGTCTGGAAACCATTTTTTCTGAACTTGTTAGTGGAAAGGACTATATACTGAATTATTTTTGGATGGTGGTTCCCTTTAATTCCAACAAATGGAGGAAAAGTACAACATTTGGGGGAAATATCCTGATATTGGCAACGATTCAAAATTGGCCTACCAGTAAGAAAATTTGTACATCCTAGTTGTGTGTGGTCATGGGTGCGACATTGCATACAAAATGCAACAATGTGGGAAAAATACCTTTTGCTAATAATATCCATGTAACTTATAATGGTTATCCCAGACAGAAACCAAGTTTATTTAGTACAAGCCTCCATACTAACTTTTTTCTCTACTGGCCCGTTCGGGCAAGTAAAATCATTAAATGTTCAATTTTTACTTGCCCAAACAGACAATTTACTTGCCCGCCTACTTCTAGATGAGATTGTCATATAAGGAACTCCATTCTATCCCAGTAGTTGAAGAGAAATTTAAGTTGCCCAATCGGGCAAGCAAACTAGACCATTTATGAAATTTTACTCGCCCAACATCAATTTTTACTTGCCCCGGGGCAAGCGGGCAAGTGCTAATGTCGAGCATATCTTGTACAAACTAAGAACAGTCTAACCTGTCTATAGTGACCACCCAAGGGAGACAGAGAAGGTGACCTCAATTGACAGTAGCATACATACATACAGAAGTGGTCACTATAGCCAAGTGGACACTAACTAACACAGGTTTAACTGCGAGGATAATAATAATAAGGTACTACATGTAACTCACCTCAAGGCCCCAAAGGAATTCTTCTGTCTGATGATTACTAAAGGTTGCATTCACCACAGTAACTCCTTGTGTGATCACAAATGTGGTTCTGAAAGAAAGAATTCAATCATATAAAAAGGAAAAAGGATAATAAATTAAATTCCTTTTTATTTTGTTGAATAAACTATGTAGTTACATACTATGTACATACATGTGGACATGAACAAAAACAAGAAATAAACGGTTCAAGTGAGAAGGAAAAGAAAATCTTATTATGATTGCTTTTTTTCTGGACAAGTAAAATGTTATATTGACAAATTTTGGTGGACCAAAGCTCATTTTTGATGGCCCCCAGGCCATCAAGCCTGAGCTAATTTTAAGCGCTGTTTTAAAACTACTGTAAACGTGGTAATGTTCGCGGAAGTCGGCATCCGCAAATATTAAAACCCGCGAATATAAATGCGCGATTTGCAATACGTGTGAACACTTTCTCGGCCGCGAAATTAAAAGGCAGCGAATGTGTTTTTGTGTCGCTCAGCGCGAAATATTAATCGTGCGAAAATAACAACGTTTACAGTATTCTAGCAGAACTATGTAGATTGAAACAGTTTTTTTTTCCCTGAAATCCCAGAATGGCCCAACAAAAATTATCAAAAGAGTCGCGATATTTGTATGCCAATTTTAAGAGTGTTGTTATAAATCATGTAAGCTTGAAATGTATCTATTACGGCCCCTCTATATATTTCACTCTAAAACTTATACTACATTTACTTGGTACATTATAAACAATTAATCAACATATTATTAAGACAGCTCGAGGGTTGCCAACAACAAAAAAAATTCAATTTGGGTACCACTTTCAATATCTAGCGTGCCTATATATCAAAATAGCACTCAGGAATTTTGTCTACAAAGTATAATTAACGGGGACTTTTTGTAATTTTTTCAGGGGCTCTTTTCAGGGTTTAGGAGGCTAAATTTGCCCAAGTCCTGTGTACATTGTATTTCTTTCATTAAACAGTTCACATACATTGATAGTGTTTGCATTTAGGGAAGAGATAGAGCATGTCTCATAATATAAATTGCATTGTATGCACCATATCGAATAACCATAACGATTATCACTACACATGGGTTTACAAACAAACATTAGCCATTATGTGATATCCAAGCAGATCCTGAATTGGGAGATGCGATTTCCTCTCAGTTTAGTTTCAGTTTCGGTATGGAATATATTTGTACAATGATAATGAAAAGTTAAAAAATGATCAGGAAGGAAAGAGAGCTGAGGCAAGGACAATATTATCAATCATTAAAAAGGTACACTTAAAGGGAAACAATAGCAGTGGTTTTTGTTATTTGTTTTTATTTGTTTGTATCTTTTGTTTGTGTGTTTTTTCCCTTTTGTGTTGGTTTTGAATCAAAGTGAAAGAACATTTGTGACCGTACACCACAAAACGACCGTTATGTGGCCGATATAGTTTCTCTGTTATTAGCTGAAATAGTCATATTTGGTTAAAAATATGAAATTCGTGATTTTTGTATTTCCTGAATGAAGGTATCTTAATCTACTTTCTATGAAATTTTGATTGTCAGAAATCATGTTTAAGTACGTTTTTTTCATCGAATAAAAATTATCAGATTACAGCGCTTGAATGGACACCGTTCTTTGAAGTGGCCCATTTCTCCCTTGTTTTAAAATTGCTTCAGCCATTTTACACATCTTTGGTGCTCATTTTCAGGTGGTTTGCCTTGTCTGAATATGACAAATCATATACCATTTTAAAGGTAATGAATTCTACTGTAATGCCATGTGAAAATCAGCATAATCATTTTCCCCGACTTAATGGTTTGTTTTGTGGTGTAAGGTCACATTTAGTAAGGACTTATAGAAAGGAATAAAATCACAGGCAATAGATCAGTTAGATACATGTGTGCAAATTAGTGTCAGTAATCGCAAAATAGTCTGCAAAAATTCCTTTAGCCTTGTATACAATAAAAATAAAATGTCAGGAGCATTTCATGTGACACATTCATACAAAATCCTAATATTTCTTTCTACCATTACAGCATAGAAATATGATAACAATGATAATCACAAAAATTTTAGCCACTAACATTAAAGGGATGCCTGTAAAGTGTCTTGGAGCTTCCTCGTTTCTCTTCTACCGTGTTGTTTAGCTTATGGTAAGAGAAGAATTTTAAAAAGGGTCAGATTTTTTCAAATGCCCCTTTAGTATGACGATATCTACAGGATCATTCAGCTCAAGAGTGTTAATGAACGGTCATAAACCATATAAACGTCATACAGTAATTCTTTGTAAAAGCTGACGAATATTTTCGCTTTTTTAACCAGGAAAGCAGTGTTCTTTTTCAATGAAACTGTCACACATCATTCGGACATATCTTACAATGATTTTGGTACAGGATTGAAGTCTCAAATGTAATTTTGGGTAATATCTGACACTTTACAGGTGCACCTTTAAGTTGTACAATTAACTTTTCTTTCCCTTTAAGTGTATGTAGATCTCTTTTATGGTTATTTGACAATTGCCTGTTGTCATAATTAATGAAAATGAAACTTTGCCATTGTATAAACACTAAACAGTACATTACAACACCATAAATGTATAGTGCACTCAAAAACATGTACCCACACAATAGTCATTTTATTGCATTACACCTGCACTGTACGTATAATATCCACTCACAGCGAGCGAGCTTGCCATGTTGTACTCAGAAAGCCAGCTGGCTACAACGCACCACAAGAGGGCAGCATTACATAAGGCCTATTCTTACACTATTGAGTACTCTCTCTCTCTCTCTCTCTAGTTTAGGTATTGTACATAGTCCCTCTGTATCTTTACATAGACTTGGAAGTGATGATCTTCCACAACTTTTGTATCTTTTTAGTTATGAAAAACTGAAAAAGCAAACAAATTGACACTTTACACTAATACTTTCTCTGTCATGAAAATTGTTGATACAGAACTTTGCAACATGCAACATCACAAACAGCACAAACTTAGGGGTAGAATTTAGCCCCTTTTTTTAAAAGAAAGGTTGGTTGGTTGGTTGTTTGGTTTTTGCAGACGCGTTCAATCTAGTATGATTATTTACGTCTGGGACAGCACTTTACCGTCACCATCCGATAGATGCGGCCAAGATTCGAACCCGGGCCGATTACTGCGAAAAGCGGGTCGCTTCCCCCTAAACCGAGCACCTCTTCACAAGTGCAAGGCCAAGTGCATTCTGCGACTTATATGTCGGCATCCCTTTACTTTTTTTCTACTTATTAAACCACAATTCAGTTTTCTTCAAGTTCCAAGGTGTTCAATTTGTGAATAATCCTAAAAATATTTGGTGGCCCGATCAAGCCACAAAACTTTGGCATTGTCATTTTTTACTGGCTCGACAGCAATTTTTGGCAGCCCCGGGACATCAGGCTTCTGCTAATTCCGAGCGTTGCTATATAGGGATTTATACACTTACTCTGAGGTCAAATTCCATGACTTCCATGATCTTTACAGCAAAAATTCCATGAGTTTTCCATTAATTTTCCCAGCATACGCAGCAAACAAGGTTCTTTGACTGCTTTTAGTACTTTTTGTACCAAACAAATTGTTTTGTAATATTCATTTGTATTCCAGTGCTGATGAAATGCAGGTAAAATGAAATTCCATGACCCATGAACAACTGGATGGATCTTCGATTGCGCGCAATCGAAAATTATGCCTCCGCTATCACACGATTTTAATATCAAGCCCAAATTAACATGCACTGATTTAATTTTTAAAAATATTTTTCATATATTTTGAGTCCTGTGACCTTGACCATATGACCCTAATCTTTGATGGCTCCCTAAAAAACATTCAGGTACCAAGTTTGATTGAAATCTGACATTTAGTTCTTGAGATTTTGGCATTACAAGCTTTTTTGCATGCATAATGAGTCCCGTGACCTTGACCTCAATCTCATGACCCCAACATTTTATGGCTACGTTGACTCTTTATGATACATTCAGGTACCGAGTTTGATTGAAATCTGACATTCAGTTCTTGAAATTTTGCCATTACAAGCCATTTTCGCATACACATTGAGTCCTATGACCTTGACCTTTGACCGCATGACCCCCCAAATCTAATCAGATCAGTGGCACCCCGATATATACACTCATACCAAGTTTGAAATTGATCCGTCAACCGGTTCTTGAGATATCGCAAGAACGAGGCTTTTTTACACATACATTGAGTACTGTGACCTTGACCTTTGACCTCATGAACCCCAAAATCTAATCAGATCATTGCCACCCCAATATCTACACTAATACCAAGTTTGAATTTAATCCGTCAACCAGTTTTTGAGATATCGCGAGAACGAGGCATTTTTGTATATATATATTGAGTCCTGTGACCTTGACCTTTGACCTCATGACCCCTAAAATCTAATCAGATCATTGTCACCCCAATATGTACACTCATACCAAGTTTGAAATTGATCCGTCAACTGGTTCTTGAGATATCGCGAGAACGAAAACGGGACGTACGTACGGACGTACGTACGGACGGACGGACGGACGGACGGACGGACAACCCGAAAACATAATGCCTCCGGCCACTTCGTTGGCGGAGGCATAAAAATTCCAATTTTCCCTGACTTCCAAAACAAAGAAGGCGTATTTCATGACTTTCCAGCCTCTGTGTGAGCCCTGTGCTACTGCTATAGTATGACCAAGGTTCAAAGTGCAATGGATCATGAGTACATGTAGGTCTACAAAAAAGTAAGAATATTTTCAAATGAAATCATTCACATAAATTTGCAAGGCCAAGGTTATTGCAGGTTATCACACTCATTTCAAAAGCCAAATTAAATATTGCAATTGGAACAAGTGCAAATGAAAACTAGATGGATCTTCGACTGCGCGCAGTCGAAAATGATGCCTCCGCCATTACGCGATTTATATCAAGCCCAAACCAACATGTACACTGAATTAATTCTGTCAACTCAATTTTGATGGTACTCTGTCTTTTAGATCTTGACGTATCACAATTATGAGCTATAAGTGACCTTGACCTTTGACCTCATGACCCCCAAAATCTAACCAGTTCATTGGCTCTCCAAGGAACATACATGTACCAAGTTTGGTCAGAATCCGTCAATCCGTTCTTGAGATAACGCGATCACAAGCTATTTTTGCATATATAATGAGCTCTGTGACCTTTGACCTTTGACCACATGACCCCAAAATCTAATCAGATCATCGGCCCCCCAAGATACATACATGTACCAAGTTTGGTCAGAATCCGTCAATCCGTTCTTGAGATAACGCGATCACGAGCTGTTTTTGCATATATAATGAGCTCTGTGACCTTTGACCGTATGACCCCAAAATCTAATCAGATCATCGGCCCCCCAAGATACATACATGTACCAAGCTTGGTCAGAATCCGTCAATCCGTTCTTGAGATAACGCGATCACAAACTATTTTTGCATATATAATGAGCTCAGTGACCTTTGACCTTTGACCTCATGACCCCAAAATCTAATCAGATCATCGGCCCCCCAAGATACATACATGTACCAAGTTTGGTCAGAATCCGTTAATCGGTTCTTGAGATAACGCGATCACAAACTATTTTTGCATATATAATGAGCTCAGTGACCTTTGACCTTTGACCTCATGACCCCAAAATCTAATCAGATCATCGGCCCCCCAAGATACATACATGTACCAAGTTTGGTCAGAATCCGTCAATCGGTTCTTGAGATAATGCGATCACGAGAACGGGACGTACGGACGTACGTATGGACGGACGGACGTACGTAAGGACGGACGGACGGACGTACGGACGGACGGACAATCCGAAAACATAATGCCTACAGCTACTTCGTTGCGGAGGCATAAAAAGACAGTTAATATTAAAAAGTTCATAAAAACAGAACAAACACTCACAAAAGGTTACAAAACTAACTTAGTAACTAGTTTCAAGAGGGTAATTTATTTAATAAATCAAGGCCAAAACCAAAAAAAAGCAATTCACTGTGTCTCAACATTAGCATTGGCCCAGTCAAAATATTTTGAATGGGTCCAGCTAACTGGACCATTTACTTATTAGTTATGTGACCTCAAAGGTGAGTTACAGACGGGCCGGCGAACGGGTGAAGAAAAAAATATGTTTTAAGACATATCCCAGTCTTACAACAAAGATTTCGACACATACCGACCCTTATTAATAAATAAACTTACCGAATTATATGGTCTCCGATTCATGTCTGAACTCTTTAAGTTGCTATTTCCAGCTATTTGTCCGAGTTTTCTTCTGTCTGCTGTGCGATTAATACTTTTCGTTTGCTGCGTTTGTACACTTAGATTCGCCGAAAAAACAAGCCACATTTCAAACGAAAATTTAAAAAAATGTGCAGCAGACGGAAGAAAACTTGGACAAATAGCTGTAAATATCAACTTAGAGCTCCACAGACAAGAAACGGCGAACGGGTGAAGAAAAAAAAAATGTTTTTAAGACATTATATCTAGTGCTGTAACTGACCTTGATGATCGGATCGTTTGATCGGATCGGCAAAATTTTATTGATCTTCGAAATCGGATCGATGATCGGGATCGGATGATCGGCTATTAAAAAAATAAAAATAAAAATATAAAAAAATATAAAAAAAAAATTAAAAAAAATCTTTTGTTTTTTCTTTGGAAAATGATCCCCAAAAAAACACAATTTGGGAATATAAATGAATACCAAAGCAACATATATCATATTAATAAGCCCAAGGTAATCTTGTACGGGTATGCTTTCATTTCAAACTGATTAACCTCTTCTCTATTACAAAATTATTCACGCCGATTTTGAGCTTAGTCCCATGTGATTAATTTGGCGTAACCTTTCAGAAAACACATGGGAACTAAGCTCAAATCGGCTGCGAATAAATTTTGTAAAAGGAGAGGTAATCAGTTTTAAATGAAAGCATACCCATACAAGATTACCTTGGGCTTATTAATATGGATATATGTTGCTTTGGTATTCATTTATATTCCCAAAATATGTTTTTTGGGATCATTTTCCAAAGAAAAAAAAACGGATTCTTTTTTTTTTTTTTTTTTTTTTTTTTTTTTTTTTTTTTTTTTGCCGATCCGATCTTCCGATTTTTTCTCCATGATCGGAAATCGGCAAAAACGGTCCGATCATGTATGATCGGATCGTGATCGGCATGCCGATCCGATGATCGGTTACAGCACTAATTATATCCCAGTCTTACAACAAAGATTTCGACACATACCGACCCTTATTAATAAATAAACTTACTGAGCGAATTATTTTGTCTCCAATTCATGTCGGAACAGGAACAGACCCTCTTTTGCAAGCCAAATTTCAAAAGTTGCGAGGTTATTGTCTTATGGGTTGTTTTACAATCAGGGTACACAATATGATATGGCCATTAAAAAAAAAACAATGGACAGCCTTGGTCAACTATTTGGCACAGTTAGATCAACCTACAACAGCGAAGAAATTGTTTGAAACAAGCAACTACTTTTCAAAATATGTAATTATGTGCCATTTTTTCACATTTTCGCTGTCTCATTTCATTTTTTGCAAAGTTTGAACATGTGCATATATCTGACATACATACCCAATAAACATTATCAACTATCATAATTAACTCTTCCAACAGGTCTGCATTGGGTGTAAGATTTTGGCAAATCTACAAATTTTGACTTTGCACCAAAAATGAGGTGCAAAATGGGTCAAAAAATGTCCTCTCCGAAACCAGTGTAATAATTTTAAGTAAGACTGCACTCAATGAATTATATTTTCCTCCTTGAAAAGAGTCACTAATATCCTACAAAATTATGATATTAATTTTTCCCACACTTACTCAGTTTTTGGTAAATGGGCGTTTCAAATTAGTATGTCGGGGCGGGGTCAAAAAGTGTCCTCTCCGAAAAAGTGACATTTTTTATCAGCACTCCTTCAAGAAGAGCCACATTTTGAAACCAACTTATGATATTAGTAGACCAAACATTGTTTTATCATGTGCAATAGATAATGTTTCTTTTGTTTAATATTCACACTGATTTTGTAGGTGTCAAACAAAATGTCCCAGTAGATGGATAAATGACTGTAATAACAGTCTACAAGTGCATGGATTTACAAAAACTAGCCTGATTTTAATTCATCATGAGGTGGGTATTACAATCTAACATCTTCCTGTTATTTAATGGGAGGTTTTTTAATTACCGTATATCCATTCACAACTTTCTTTCACCCCCTATAATTCCATGATGTAATGTATATCTGGAAGAATTGAGACTTACCATCCATTTAATTGCTTTTATTGTGGTGTTTATACCTTTCCACATTATCAGTACCGTTAATCAACTAAACAATGATGAAATGATACTATGATTACCATCTATATTACAGTCTCTTTGGTTTCGGAGAGGACAGTAGTTTTTTTGACATATTTACATACTTCCATTAAAAGTCTTAATATTCAGGTTAATCACATAGAACACGTGGGTAATTTGTTGCTGTTAAACTATTGAGTGTGAGGATGCTTTGTCCTTAAGTCCTCATACACATTTCTGCAATGACATTTTATACAGTGTGTGGCATAATGCAAGGCTCAATTTAACGCTTGACCGATTGCCCGAGGCAAGTAAAAATTTATGTCAGGCAAGTAAACTCTCGTAAATGGTCCATGTTAACTTGCCTGATCGTCAACTAACATTTTTTACAAATATATAAATTACGGAACTTATTTTGACTCATTTATCGTCTGTCGGAGCTAGTAAGATAGCGCAAAGCGTTGATTGTTTGCTTCATTTTAGACACCCTTTTAGTAAAAATTATGGAACTAATTTGACTTGTTTGTCGTCCGACAAAGCTATTTAACTAGCGCAAATACATTGATTTTTTTATTGACAGATATTCTAACGATTTAGCTTCATTTTACTAATTCTTCTAGTGAAATTACAGAACTAATTTTGACTCATTGTTGTCCGACAAAGTTATCAAACTAGCGCAAATACATTGATTATTTTATTGTCTAATAGAACAATTAAGCTTCATTTTACGCACCTTTTTGGTGAAATTACTGAACTAATTTTGACTTGTTTTTCGTCTGACAAGTTATCAAACCAAGCGCAAAATACATTGATTATTTTATTGACTAATATTCCTACTGATCTAGCTCCATTTTACGCATCCTTTTGGTGAAATTACGGAAATAATTTCGACTCGTTTGTCGTCCGACAAAGTTATGAACTAGCGCAAATATATTGATTATTTTATTGTCTAATATTCCTAACGATTTAGCTTCATTTTAATGTCCTCTCCAAATGTTAGTATAAAGCATGTAAAATCTCCAGAACACTGTATATGTTAACTATTCCTAAAAACTTGTAACTATAGAAACACAGTATTGTCCAGGTACCTCCGAGTTTCTGACAATAATCTTAAAACCGTTTTTCCACCTGTTCGCCAGCCCGTCCAGCACGTCCGTAACTCACCTTTGGGGTGTAGTTAGATCGACAAATCTATCGCTTTCATGGCCTTTTTGACATTATTATTGTTATTTTCACTGTCGGCATTCTAGCGATAGACGCGACCGATACGCGGTGCCTTAAGAGGCAAGAACACCGTAGCTCTACAGTAAAAGTTACTTACGGAAAATCATTTTTTTTTGCACATAAAACACAACATATTTAGTATTTTGAGCGACATTTGTAGCCCTATCAATACATTTAGGGCTGTTATAATACTTTAACTCACCGATCTCGTGTGTCACTATACATGTCATTCTATAATTACGGCGAATTGTGAGATTTTCCACAATTTTCCATCACTCTTCGTCGGTCTTTCGCCGTTCAAACTGCCGTTATCGTACACAGATGCAATAATTACGGTATCGCTAGCGTGCACACAAAAAAAAAAAAAAAAAAAACGACGCAAAATTTAAATGAGTTATTTGACTTGACAAACTGTTACCGCTACATTTTTAGCAAATAATTGTGGGCCAGTGATTCCAATAATTATTCGGTAGCGGTAACAGTTTGTCAAGTCAAATAACTCATTTAAATTTTGCGTCGTTTTTTTTTTTTTTTTTTTTGTGTGCACGCTAGCGATACCGTAATTATTGCATCTGTGTACGATAACGGCAGTTTGAACGGCGAAAGACCGACGAAGAGTGATGGAAAATTGTGGAAAATCTCACAATTCGCCGTAATTATAGAATGACATGTATAGTGACACACGAGATCGGTGAGTTAAAGTATTATAACAGCCCTAAATGTATTGATAGGGCTACAAATGTTGCTCAAAATACTAAATATGTTGTGTTTTATGTGCAAAAAAAAATGATTTTCCGTAAGTAACTTTTACTGTAGAGCTACGGTGTTCTTGCCTCTTAAGGCACCGCGTATCGGTCGCGTCTATCGCTAGAATGCCGACAGTGAAAATAACAATAATAATGTCAAAAAGGCCATGAAAGCGATAGATTTGTCGATCTAGGGTGTAGTAGGCCCCCGCACACTCGGCGTCAATTGAGTGGTCTATCATTAGAATGGCTGACAGTAAAAAAAAAAACTGCAATTAAATGTAAAAAGACTCAAGAGGTCATGAAACGATATATTTGTTGATCTAACATTTACATAACCAGGCATCAAATTAACGAATTAATTTAAGGGCGACAAGAAAAGAGTTAACATATTGATTTTTTATTGTCTTATTGATAAAAAAAAATTAACATGGAGCACGTAAGTTTGACATAAGTATCTCAAATAGAAGTGATTTGCCAGCGCCAAATTAATTAATACCTGTGTAGTGTGTAGATCAACAAATCTATTGTTTTCATGCCTGGCCCTGGCCTCTCTTAACTTTTACTATTTAGTTTAACATAAATTTAATTGCAATCTAGTTTAAGTTTAACCGCGAAAACCATGTACAAAGTGAGTGCAATGAGTTAGTGAATAACACTTTGCATTTTTTCTCTTCTCATTACTCGGCCATATAAAATAAGTAACGTCTATTTAACTTGAAATTTTCACACAACACCCGGCCCAGTGGCCAATCCCAGTCACGCGATCACGACTCAGTCACAGTCACTAATATGAGTGTGACTGAGCTGACAACATTTGTATCAACCACTCACTCATCACTTTTTGCACATGTCACCCAAGTTACTAGATCCCTTTAAATGTAAGAGGCCATGAAAACGATTGATATATCGATCGAATGCCTGTGGTGCCAGGCCATAGAGGCTAGGCCAGCAGAGCTGAGGTGATAATTTATTTAATTAATATATTATTATTAGTTTATTACGTTCCCGCGCGCAGGAAGCCAATGCAGCCAGGCCGATGCAACCGACTGTCCCAGGCCGGTGGACTCGGCAGAGGCTGGGCTTGGAGATAGCACCAGGCTTAATTGATGCAGCGGCCGTCCTCAATTGCACATTTATGAAGGCGCAACTAATCATTAATTAATAACCGAACTATTAAATATTTTACCTCTTAAGATGCGAGATCTTGACCTTGATCAAATCGTAACTTCCGACGGCTGCTAGATATCCAGAAAAGGGATAAGAAATTATTGAAGATTTGGCATTTATTTTCGCCTTTCGGAAAGAAACAAACGTGAACAAAACGCACGACAGGAAATTGTTGACAAAATATAAACTATTTACGCCCTCTATCGATACAGTCGATCAATCGATCAAACCAATTAAAATTTGTTATTCCTTTATTAATTTTGATGTAAAAGAAAATTTGTATTTAATTTGTGCGTATAACTTTAAGTACTGCTTACTTTATAATTGTTTGTATACAATGAAGGAAAACCATATATATCATTAAAACAAAATCATTGAACAATTTTTTTTCTTCATTTTTTATGTTCTCTTCATTCATGCTGCTGTACATTGTCAGTTCATTTTGTCTTATAATGATGATTATGATCTTATTTGATCTGAATGAAAAATCAAATGTTGTATATTTATGTCCATGAGCAGATTAGTTTAGGTACGGATTGCTTTGTTATTATTTGTATGCAACGAATGAAGACAATAAAATTAAAGGGATTAAAATCATTGAAAACAAAACAAAATTGGTCAAACAGTGACCATATAGGCGCGCTAAGCTGAAAGAAACATGAGAAAAGTTTCACCTTTTCTTTCATCAAAATAAGCACATATGTTTGTCGTTGAAAACATATTTTTACTTTTACCAGTGCATATCAACAGGACAATAAATATTTAACACTAAAAGTGAGCATGAGGCTTACACTTCCTTAGTTATGAGTGATGAAGTCATTGGAAGTGGTATACAAGCGATATCCGGCAACAGAAACAGTGTACCAGAAGAGCAGAAAGGCGTTGGCGGAAGTCAGGACTGCAAAACGACCGTCAGACTTTTATAGATCAACGTAATATCTTCACTGAGATGACATCGAATGCTAAAAAAGAACACATACAAAACAAGGTTGCTGACTGCAATGGTGATCAGAAGCGTCTCTTCCAACTGGTCAACGATCTCCTTGGTAGATCAAATTCAAATATTCTACCAAAGAGTGAAAACAGCAAAGTTCTTGCGAACTGATTTAGTGTGTTCTTCCTAGAAAAGATCTCAACTATTCGCCAGGCGATGTCCAGCTCAACCGTCGTTGATAGACTGCCTGAAAATATGCATGTAGCTGGATGGAGAGAAATTCAGCTAGCAACACTGAGTGAAATTACAAAGATAATCGGATCATCCCCATGCAAGTCGTGTGCCCTCGATCCAGTCCCTACTTGGATGGTGAAGCAGGCACCAGCTGCGTTTGCGAAGATTATGCTGAAGGTCATCAACTCTTCACTCTCATCCGCTACAGTTCCAGACAGTTTTAAGCTTGCGTATGTCACACCTCTACTGAAGAAAACCACTCTTGATCCCGAGTCCCTCAACAATTATAGACCAGTCTCTCAACTTCCGTTCATCTCTAAGCTTCTTGAGAGAATTGTCGCTGATCGTCTTTGTATGTACATAAAAGACAATAACCTGTTCGAACATTTTCAGTCAGCCTACAAGCCAGGTCACAGTGTGGAAACGGCCTTAGTCAGAGTTACCAGTGATATCCTGACATCCCTGGACAAAAAACAGATGGTTTTGCTAGTCTTGTTGGATCTCTCAGCAGCATTCGACACAGTGGACCACGAGTTATTACTTTCCAGGATGTCCCGTCTTTTTGGCATATCTGGTGATGCACTGGATTGGTTCCGCTCCTACCTATAACTGCACGATCACAATCTGTTGTCATAGACGGCTCTAAATCGGAACAACGGAATATGGATTGTGGCGTTCCTCAGGGGTCCGTCCTGGGACCCATCCTGTTCACCATGTACACTTCACCTTTTGGGGACATAGCAGAGCGCCACGACATGAGCTACCATCTCTATGCTGACGTACCTACTCAACTCTATGTTGCCTTCAAGCCAGGCGTTTCAAACATTGCTGCATGCCAGAGGATCCAGGACTGTATGATCGAGATGCAGAAGTGGATGGACAACAATTTCCTCAAACTGAACCATGATAAAAACAGATATACTTCTTATCGGCTCAAGGCATCAACACTCCATCTTCGGTATGCAGAATGTCACCATCAATGATCATGAGCTGCCGATCTCAGATACCGTACGAGATCTCGGTGTAATTCTCGACAACAAGCTCAACATGAATGCTCACATCTCGGCTGTCTGCAAAAGTGCACACTATCATCTCAGAAACATTGCCAAGATAAGGAAATACTTGTCCGACTCTGATGCTGCAAAAGTCATACATGCTCTAGTAACATCACGGCTGGACTATTGCTGCAATGCAGTGTTAGTGGGTCTACCGAATTCATCCGTGTCCAGACTGCAGAGAGTTCTTCACAACGCGGCACGAGTTCTGGCACGTGTGAAGAGGACTGATCACATTACTCCAATCCTAAAGCAGCACCACTGGCTTCCAGTCCAGAAAAGGATTGAATACAAAATCCTAACACTAAGGCACTCCATAATATTGCACCCAAGTACCTACAAGATCTCCTCACCATGAAGTCATCCCATTACGCACTCCGCTCTGCTTCTTCATCCATCCTTGAAGTCCCTAGAACCAGAACCACCTACGGTGATCGTGCATTCGCGCATGTTGCCCCTGTCCTATGGAATACATTACCCATTAACATTCGTAATGCTCAGTGCCTGGAAACTTTCCAGAGGCATCTGAAGGCTTTTTTATTTACCCAAAGTTATCCATAGAATTTTATTTGTAAGTAGTTTGCTAAATTTTGTAGAGAGATAATACTGTTGAATTTTTTGTTTGTTTTGTTTGTAGTCTAAGCGCCTTGAGTATTTTTTTTTAGATAAGTGCGCTTTATAAATATTTATATTATATTATTATTATTATTTTGCTACTGTGGTACCCTATTTTATGGAAATAGCCATTTACCTGTTTACCCACATTATAGTACACGGCATCAAGACACAAGTCCGAACTTCCTTCCCAGGGGCGTCGATCCTGGGGGGGCAGGGGGGGCGGTCGCCCCCCCAATGAAAATATTGGGGGGCGAACATATCATTTCGCCCCCCCAATAATTCCGAAAATGAGGAAGAAAAAATCAAGTGATATAATGCCAAAGAGGGGAAAGACACATTTATCAATAATTAATCTTCAAAATAGCCGTTTTCTAGTTTGAAAAGGACTGTAAATCTCATTTTTGCCGCGCGCTTCGCGCGCACACAGTTTCTCATATTGCAAGATTCATGTTGGTCGCGGGAACTCACATTTCGAAATGTGTTGGGCAGTGTAATTTCTCAAACGCACACCTCAAACGAAGTTAATTAAACCCTCATCTATAGATAGCCCACCGTCACAGAAAATAAAATAATCTGAAATATATCTTTCAGTCATTCGGTCCAAATGCGCTGAACGCAATCATATTGGAATAATTATCATGTCCCCCCACATTTGAAAGTGGTGAATATTGTCCCCCTCCCTTTGTCATTATGTATATTTGAATCCATACTTATATACTTCATATTACGTGACATTTCTGTCTCAGGTGTGCACCAAATCGCACAATGTCACGCCCCAAAATATAAAAGCTCCCTACTGTGGGAGGGGGACACCCCCTCCCACACCCTCCCCCGCTCGGTCGCTTCGCTTCCTCGCAATGTCTCCCCTCCAGTTTTGAGAAGTTGTTGACGCCCTTGCTTAGTTTCATGGGAGCCCAATGCCCTAGATTATATCGATGGCTCTATAGTATACAGGATCACGTGGATTCATATCATGCAAGGCTCAATCTTTTTCTCGCTATGCCCTTTAAAAATACGTTACGAGTATAGATTCACTATTTTATACAATTTTACACCCATGATAGGAGTTGCAAATGTCTGAAATCTAAAAGATTCCGGGGGGCTCCGCCCCCTGGACCCCCATTATTGTCCCAAAATGTGGGTGCCCCCCCCCCCCAAAATCAGGTCTTCGAGCCATGAAGACACTTTCAATGAGCGCATAATAAAAACTTCCGGGCATGCCAATGTGGGGCTTTTAGCTCTCTCAGTGGTCACTCTGGAAAAATTTTCAAATTTCGCCCCCCAATATCAAAAACGGATCGACGCCCCTGTTCCTTCCTAATATAGGTATGCGCCAAATTGCACAATTCAAGTTCAACAAATTAAAACACTTCTTAGGTATATGCACCAGATTGCACATTTCCAAGTCGAAAAATTACCTGCATTTATTATCCTGACGATAGTTAAAAGGATAGTACAGTTTTGGTAAGGCTGAACTTTAGTAACCAAAACCTGCATAGTAACATCACAAACTAATATTTATAACCCCACCATGCTCGAAAGTTATACAAAAATTACAAACGACTAAGTATAAAAAGCCTATCATTCAAAAAGCGCCATTAAAACCCAAGAGAGCGCTCTCTAATAAGGCATTGGTTTCAACCATTTTTCATACAAAATTATGCGTTTAAAAACCCTTTTTGAAAATTTTGGAAAAAGTGTAAGCATTTTTTTAATAAAAAAAAAAAAAAAATCATCATATTTATTTGGGGCCCAAATAAATACGATCGGATATATTTATTGATATTTCAGCCATTTCTGAACCGATTTTGAGCAAATAAAGTTTATTCTGCCATTAAAATTGCATGTTCTTTCAAATTCGACACTCAGTTTTTCATTACCACACGAAAAAATTGTGTTGTGCAGCGCCCTCTTTACCAAAACTGAACTACCCCTTTAACCCCCCCCCCCCCCCCCCCCCCCAAAAAAAAAAGAAGAAAAAAATTAAAATGTGTTCACATTAATATTACAAAAAATAACAGCTATAATTATAGTCTCGTTTTTATAGAAACTTCAGTTTTGTACGTGCTCAACTCAATATGAAACAAAAAATGAGAAGAAAAAAATGTACATTATTTGGATTTTCAAATGGAAGAAGATTCGAATCTAGATATTATTCGACGGCAGGACGAATGGGGAAGATCACATTAATTTTGAGCTTTGAGATATTCTAGTGATTATTGAATACAGCCTCTATACAGGCCAACTGGGAATAGCTAAACACGATCAATTTTAGGGGGCACCCCGCGAGATTCACGAGGCCCCAGGGTTTTGTGGACGCTCCTGGGGACGGGACCCCACTAGATGCACAAGGCCCCCAGGGCTTCATTGGTGGATGTTCATATGGGGGGGGGGGGGGGGGGGGCTCCTTATAGATGCATGAGGCCCATGGATTTGTGGATGCTCATATGGAGGGGGGCTCATAGGGGGGGGGGGGGCTCCCCGCAAGATGCATGAGGCTTTGTGGATGCGCATAAGGGGGCCAGGGGCTCACCGCGCAATGCACGAGGCCTCCCTGGATGTGTATAATATGCCAATGGAGGGGGGGGGGGGGAGCTGCCCGCAAGATGCACAAGGCCCCATTGCTCCGTGGATGCCCATGGAGGGGGGGGGGGGGGGGGGTGGCTCGCATCAAGACGCATGAAGTTTTGTGCATGGATGCTATTACTGGGGAGGGGGGGGGGGGGGGGGGGCTGCCCGCGAGATGCACGAGGCCCCAGTGCTCCGTGGATGCCAATTACCTGGTAGTTTATCAATATGCCACAATTAGAAACGAAAAGGGATAGTGTCGCCAGCACCGATGTTCATTACGTTTCCTGCTTAGTTTTAAAACTATATAAACCGTACACAAAAAGTAACTACCCTCTAGACAACTGTTCATAATATCATAACCGATAATTGTTTCAAGATGTCATCTTACCACAATATTTCTAGAGTTGTCATGTTCATTCTGTGTGGAAATCAGAGATATCCATCACTTCATGGCTGAATGAGCACAGATTAAAGACTAAACGACCCAATTTCAAAAGTCACAAGAACTTGCGCATGCCTGTTTGTTGTGAAACAGCACATATCGAAAAACAATGTTATTTGAATTTATGTGGTTAAAAGTGCAATTTGAAGTTTATCAATACTCAATAAACTGCAGTAATAATAATACTTTTGCGAATCTTGTTTCCAATATTATGTATATCTCTATTTTTTGTAAATTATTATAATTCATTTATAATGTATTGTTAGAAGCAAGAATAAATTGAAATTGAAAATTGAAATTGAAGTGAAATATGACATTTTCTCTGTGGACTGTGCGCTAATACTCAACCATGGAAAATGGTTACCTCTTATTAACACATTGTTTTCGACACTATACCATATAAATATATTTTCGACAGATTGCAATCAGGTACATGAATGTATAAATCATATAAATAAAGATGAGGTAGCCATGAATGAAGTGTACGTTGTGTGTGTGTGTGTGTGTGTGTGTTTGTGTATGTGTTGTAAATGGGGGTGGGGGGGGGGGGGGTATACTCATCTGCCATTATATACCTACCGTATAGTCAACTGTGTAAAGGGGCCCCGTTCACAAGCTGTGCTTCACTGGGGCCCCAAACCTATCATTATTGTGTTCCTTGCTGTTATATCTTGTACTCTCTTAATGCGAAAGAGTGGATTCTCCGCTCTAGCTGTCGAGTGACATGCGTTTCAACTCTGAAAAGAGTTGAAATCGACTCTGAAAAGAGTTGAAATCGACGCCGCCGCGTGTTGAATAGGCGTTCGCGATAGTATAGTATGAGTTACCGTTTCAACTCCGAGAGCGAGTTGAACAAAAATCGAGACACAGCCACTAAGGCAGCCAATCAGTGATCATCTTTGAGTCACGTCACGCGCGATAAGGAAAATTTAATTCGATGCGGGAATTGTTTGCACCGCTGTACTAGCTCGCTCTTCGTCATCATTTTGGACGTCGGAGATCGAAGATTTAGGAGATCGAAATCACATTCAGACGGTTCTATAATAAAGGAGAACTCAGTGAGGACTTCCGCAAAACACTTGAAGGTGAGTTTTTATCATGATTTAAGTTTATACTTAGACAAATCAATCTTTCACTTTCGGCTTTCATTTATACGCCAATTTGCAATCACAACGCAAACGTTACGGCGCGCACCAATGTAAGTGCGCGCGTGTGTGTGTGTGTGACGTGTGTGTGTGTTTGTACACGGGTGTGACTTGTCAAAAATGATGGTCAAGCGATTAAATAGTTGAAACATAATTTCCCTTGCAACATGTTCAGGTAATTAGTATACTGAAATATTCTCTAAGTTCTAAAGATTATAGATGAACAGAATAATCGGGTGAAAACTGACTCATCTTGCAAATTATCCTCAATATATTACTGGTGGTTCAGGGTGGTTTCTTTCAATATTATAGACAGTGATACTGTCTAGCCTAGTGCGCGTAGTGGAAATACCAAACCGGCTCGTTTTATTGCTGAATATATCCAAATAGTCTAAAGACTTCATCACTTATTCACATATCAACTTCACTATATAATTTAATATTTCCTTGGCTTTCATACCAGCCATATTTCCAAGCACATAACCCATTCCTTGAGTTATAATTTAATCAAACTCCACAACTAGCAAACACAATTACCACTAAACGCGCGCGCGCCGATCACTCACAGTCACAGAGTCCGTTTCAAGTAAATTCATGCACAAATTCCTTACAAATTCCCTTATTTGTAGCTCATCTATACATAATACATCAATTCATATATAAAGCCTTCTTAACAATTCAATTATCTATCATATAAGCTATAATTTATCTCATACTTTGCATTTAAATAACAGAAAACTACAAATAAAGGTTGTTTCTAATCAATTACTGGCTCCGGAAGATGCTCATGAATATGCAAATGAGCTTTATGCGTAATTTGCATATCATGTGTTTTGGAGTCGCTAAGTGGAACTACGGTAATAAACATGCTAAGTTCTAACCTTTGAAAGCAAAGTATCGCTTCTGAACTATTCACATACTTTGTAACAAATATCAATCTTAACTATCTGGTATATAACATTGTCATATCATTTGACAATAAAAAGGAATTTAATAAACAATTTCAGAAAGCTTTGTAACAAACGTTTATACCCGTATCTGCCTACGCAAATATCTGTGTTGTGCGTCGTACAATTAACGCAGCGCTATGTCAACTACACTGTCGTTCTAAATGCAATACATCAACAACAACAATACGACACTCATTATTCAACTCATCATCACAAGAATCATATCGAATCAGTAACACTGTCAAGTAGTCAACACTAATCTATAACTTTACCTGGTTTGTGAATTAATCCATTCTTGTTAATCTTCCGTTTCGAGCCAAAGTTTAAGTTCACAATCAAAATATTTAATAATGTAAGTGTTGCTAGTCTTAATTACAGACTTATCAAATATATACGCGCCGTGGCGCATATATATAATTATTAATTAAATACCTTGGGTACTGTATTCCATTTCTTAAATGTGTATTTCTAAGGTAAATGTTCCTCTCAAATATGTTTAGGCATTATAGTAGGTAAACTGTCCCTTTTGGAGGTCTGCATTTGTTTTGATCTGTCAGCAGTGACGTAGCGTGGTCGGACTGATTGGGTGGGGGGGGGGGGGGGGGGGGGGGGCACACCTTATGTATTATGTCCCCTTATGTTTTCTATTGTTTGTTCAGAATTATTGGGGGGGGGGCACGTGCCCCCCCCCCCCCCCTTCCCCCCCCCCCCCCCCGTGCCCCCCTGTAGCTACGCCACTGTCTGTCAGTCACCATATTTGTTTAATGGTTGTACAAATTATTTTTTTTTTTTCTCATATTTTCATTTGATTGCAGATTTGAAATATCACCCACCGACACACACTGCATCCCAGATGAACGACAGCTGGGATCAAAGGGATACCCGATGACACACCCAGCTGCAACATAAACGTAAGCAGTGTGCCAGCCTACAATACAATGAAGAAAGGCAACCGGGCAGTTAAACTAGACATGCACGAAGACGAGCGATACAAGTGCGAAGCCGACAGAGACAACCATCAAGACGAGCAAAACGACCTCGAAGATGAACAAAGGCGAGCTAAGCAGCCGCAAAGACCAGCGAGACAAGTGCCAAGATAACAGAGACGACCAGCAAGACGACCACGAAGACAAGCGAAGATGAGTAAGACGACCACGAAGACGAGTGAAACAGTCGCAAATATGAGCGAAACAAGTGCCTAGATGACAGAGACGACCAGCAAGACGATCGAGATGACCACGAAGACGAGCAAAGACGAGCGAGACAACCGCAAAGAAAACGAGTGACTCGAAGACCAGCGAAGCAACCGTGAATGCGGCTTCGACAGTAACCTTGACGAAACCAACTTCAGTGAACCGAACACCAGCTTTCAGAGTCCGTGCAGAGCTGACACTTATCGCTAGCCCAACGATCATGGCGTTCGCGACACAGGCCACAACCCGGAGGATATGCGATTGTGATATGGAATGTGAACGTTGAACTGCATGGTTTGGTTGAATTTTTGTATAAAATATAAACTTGAAATTACTTTTCAAAAGGAAGAAGTTTTGTCACCTTCCTTGCTCATGAATCCATACATTTTAAATACATAGGCCTACAAGAACATGCCTGTAGTAGTCACCAACCTTCTACAATGGCCACTTTTCTAGTTTTCAGTAGGTGGTCACTATACACATGTTTGACTGTGTACTACTGTAGCTCAAGACATTGCTGCCCCCGAAGCCAGAATCAATCCAATTTTGATACAGATCTGCCTCACCGGTTCCCCTCGACTCTACGTCCTGACTGATGGACCCTGTCGAGTACCCAAGTAGAAGTAGAAGTAGAAGTATGTGAGGGGCCAGATTAAATCCAGGAAACATGAACATGTCCCTATTTAAAGGCTTTAACTATGATATATTGATATTAAAATGTCCTGAATATAGATCAATTATCTGCCAACTGTTTCTTACCTTTTGCAAGGTGGTGTGATAATTTGTTAGGTATAATGCATGAAGAACAATTGTTTTTTTTTAATCGAATTAACTTCCAATGCTTCTCCAAAATTGTATACTATCCTGTTAAATTATTGCCCAACGGTTGGTCCCCAACATGTATTCCTATTGGATGTATTTATGAATTTTAGACCTGTTTCTGAACAGATTATTATGAAACAAAGTCCGCACTGTCTCTAACATTGTGTGCCATTTCACATAGTTGTTCATTATCTCACATATTGATAAAAGGGCCCTGTAAAGTAAACCAAAACTAAATTATTCCTTTAAATGTATTGTGATAATGTTACAATTTATATCCAACTGTTCTTGAAACTTGTGATGAACATTGTATTACTGGTGACCGATTATATTACTGAAATGGCAAGCAGCCCTTTAATTGTCCTAATTCCTTAGCAGAACTAGAGGGTTGACTGTGAAAGGAAACAAAATAATATCTCTGCATGTGCAAAACGGTTTAACTGGCCACCAGTAGTCTTTGTCTTTTTAGACTAACCAATATTGAAATCATCTTGTTCTGAAACATGATATTACTAAGGTAATTAGATTTCCCAAGTTGTGTTGTATTGCAAATATCTCTTCACACATTGCTGTTTTGCATGAACTTGTAGATTGTTTGATGCTTGTGTGTTTTTATATATATATGTACAATGTGTATTTTAATGTTTATATTTCAAATTGAATTAAAAGGAAATTAAAATTTCTTTAATCAGGAAAGTTAATATGTCTTAGAAAGTTTAGAATTGAAGTAGAAGAGTGAATACAGTGTAACCTCGTTACAAAGAGCTCTGATAAAACAAACCATTTATAACAAAGTCATTTTGCTTGTCCCAGCCGTTGTTTAAAAAAAAATGTTTTAACCCTTTGTTTTATAACAAGGTGATTGTCTTAATCGCAAGGATCTTTTTGTAAAGAGGTTTCACTGTAGCATAATGTTGTTGTGTACCCCATAAAAACAATGTATGCCCAATGGGCAGTGGTTCACCTTTTGTTTTCACTAAAACATGAGGGCAAGGCAAATCATTCTATTCTATTGCTAGTACATTGTTTTTGTATTTTATTTTTCGAGGGGAAAAAAGATACAATCAATTACCTTGTTAATACCCTAAAATAGTTTTGCAAATTATTGTTTTGATTTCCTTTGGGGCTCATTCCAGCAAAATGTGAACCATCACACAGCATGTGTGCACGATACATTGTTCCATTGAACACAACAATTTATTTCCATTATATTTTGTTCCACAAACTGCATTTTCAATGTAAGAATTAGTGTATGCCTATATGGGACATTATGTGTGTTTATGTGCGTATGTTTGTTAACATGTATATGTGCATGTGGATGAATATCTAAACCCCAAATTGATCGATTTTGTAATCACCCCATCCAGCTTGAATGATTTCCACTCCAGAATGAGTGTTAAAACAACATTAACTCTGCATTAGGAGTGGATTCCACTCCAAACGAAGTGGTCACTAATATGGCTCCCTAAGGAGTGAACAAGGGAGTGGATCTTAACTCCCTTAAAGAGTGGACAATTTCCACTCTAGTTTGGAGTGAAAAGGGGGTCAACTCTGGGTTAGGAGTGGATTCCACTCCAAACGAAGTGGTCACTAATATGGCTCCCTGGGGGGTGAACAATGGAGTGGATCTCAACTCCTTAAAGAGTGGACAATTTCCACTCTAGTTTGGAGTGAAAAGGGGGTCAACTCTGGGTTAGGAGTGGATTCCACTCCAAACGAAGTGGTCACTAATATGGCTCCCTAAGGAGTGGACAAAAGAGTGGATTTCCACTCCAAAACATTAAGAGAGTACCATTGTTTATGTTTGATTTGGTTTGAATAAACTTGAAACTTGAAACTTGAAATATTTTGGCGAGACGAAATCTTGAAACAATTCTTGGTTATACATTTATGAGCAGTTATTTAGAGGGGTAGTTAGTTACTTTTTGTGTTCGGTTTAGTTAGAGTAAACTCAAATTTGTACAAAATGTAACGGTGGTTCTTATTTCGCACGGCGCTTGGTTAGGTTAGTATACTAAGGGGCAATTCTTTTCTACGACTGGCCATTTTAGGCAAGTCAAAAGTTGAAAAAAAAACTCACTTGACCCAAACTACGAATAACCTGAAGATTTTGTTCGCCATTATAAGGGCAACATCTTTTCTCATTTTCATCTACAAAATTATACTGGCCCAAATCGCCACGGACAGTCGATCGGACAATTTTCATGATAACCTGCTCTTCTTTAGTACACTGTAAAAAATAAATGCCGTTTTTTTACGGGAATGTCCTGGCAGTCGTAACGCCAGGAACCCCCGTTATTTTACGAGAGTTCTTGTTATTTTATAGCCTCACGTAAAATTACAGGTTCCCGTTAATGATCATACTGTAATTTCACAGTAGCTTTCTGTATTTTTCATGTCATATAATCTTGTAAAATTCAAGTTTTCTCTGTTTTGTAACAGCGACTTTCCTGTTAAAATATGATGTTCCTGTTTCGGTATTCTGTTTTTCCACATACTCTTTCTGTATTTTTCACGGCATACACTGTAAAAAAAGAATAGCGTTTTTGGCGGGAAATTCCTGGGAGTTATTTGTTACAGTGTAGTCCAAACCTCCTAGTCCTATATAATAACCTACCTAATAACCTACGACATTGTGCCCTAAACTAAGCCTATACCTATCGTACCTATCGTTCCTATCCATCTTCCTTTGTTCACGATTAGCTTATAAACATGGTACACCACGATGTATGTGTTTTAATGGTTAGTACTTTAACACAGACGTTAAAACATTATTGCATTCATGAATTGTCACCCATAAGGGGTTAAAGGGGTAGTTTAGTTTTGGTAGAGAGGGCGCTGCACATCGCAATTTTTTTGTGAGGTAATTAAAAACTGAGTGTCAAATTTGAGAGAACATGCAATTTTAATGGCAGAATAAACTTTATTTGGTCGAAATCGGCCCACAAACGGCTGAAATATCAATAAATGTATCTGATCTTATAATTATTTGGGGCCCAAATAATTAACGGTTTTTTCAAAAAATTTTAAAAATGCTTCCACTTTCTCAAAAAATTTCGAAAGTGTTATTTAAGTAGTTGTTGATGTTCTCTCTATAAAATCAGTCTGGTAATAAAACATCACATGCATTATTGTCTATGGAAAATGGTTGAAACTGACGCCTTTAAAAAAGCGCCCTCTCGTGATCAAAATGGCTCTTTTTGAATGATAACATGCTTTTTACTTAGTCATTTTGCAAGTTTGTATACTTTTCGAGCATAGTGGAGTTATTACTATTAGTTTTGAAGGTTATTGTCCAGGTTTGGTTACTAAAGTTCAGCCTTACCAAAACTAAACTACCCCTTTAACAAGAGTCCACTGATAATTAATTACACTAATCTAAATCAAAAATTAATTTCGATAATCATTTTACAAAATAACGGGATTATGAACAGATTTTTCTGTTCATTTTGCAAAAGCACAAACTAGCTCATGAATATTCATGAACCTGTACAAATTACTGGAAATGTTGTGATTTAACGGTATATTCGTATTTATGCCTAAAATAATGTAGGTTTTTTAACAGGTTTACCTGTTTTGTTTGTTCACAGACCTGGGTAGTAAAAGAAACTGCCTGTGTTGTTAGCGTAGGTCTACAGTATTTGTTCTGTTTTTATAAGATAAATTGTCGCTTTTTGACAGGAAAATTGTCGCCAGTAAATAAAAACAGAACCTTGCGAACAAATTTTGTACAAAAAACAGGGAAAGTTGCAGGTAGTACGAAAAACCGTTTGTTAACAGTTATGAAATTCATAACTGTTAATAAACGGTTTCGTACTACCTGCAACGAGTAAAAGATAATTTCCATAAACTAACAACATTTCAGGATAAATTCTGTAAAATTGATCAAACGGTGCAAAATTGTAATTTTAAGGGCAAAAAAACCCTGTAATTTTACAATTATTTTATTTGTTATTAGAAAGTATTGTCTTTTTACAGGCGAATTGCATTTTTTCAGAAGCCTGTCTTGAAAATGTATAGGCCGACTTGTAATCATACATGGAATCTCTAAATTACTGGAAATTGTGTGGTTTAACGGTATATTTGTATTTAGTGTTTACACAAAACTGTAGGTTTTTAACAGGGTTCCTGTTTTTTCACAGACCGGGGTAGTAAAAAAAACAGCCTATGTTGTTAGCATACATTTTTTGTTTGATTATACAAGCAAGTGTCGTTTTTTAACAGGAAAATGTTCGTAAACAAATTAGACCCATGTGAACAGTTTGTAAAAAAACAGGGGCAGTCGTAGGTAGTACATGAAACCCGTTTATTAACAGTTATGACTGTATGTAGTTGTAAATAAATGACGATTTTCCATAAACTAACAAGATTTCTGTTATTTTACAGGAAAAGTTCTGTAAGTTTGATAAAACGGTGAAAAGTTGTAATTTTAAGGGCAAAAAACCCTGTAATTTTACAGTTATTTTTTACAGTGTAGTGCTTATAGTAACCTAGGTCCTGGCGGTATTAGAAAGGACTTCTAAAACAGTAATACCCTCGATTATACTATTCGAGTTCTTTCAACATCTTTTTGTAAATATTATTTACTCTAGGAGTCTAGACAATGTTAGAGAACCACTTGGTTATTTTCGTTTCCCCATGTGGACTTATACTTTATAGACAAGTTCTATAGAACCTCCTTGGTTTGACTGTACAATATACAATACATCGTTGATTGCAATGTAGTAACCTATTGATTTTATTGATTGAGCTCAATCTAAACCACCTTGACCATTCTAACTGTGGGGGCATGCATCGATTTGGAAGGATTATAATTTAAACAAATCGATATCTTGGATTCAATAACACAAACAGTAAAGCTTTGATTTCTTTCTTGGATTTGTGGTGGCTCTAAAAAGAGCCGTTGTTGGGTGTAAATTCGCAGAGATGAGAATTTACTTGGAGGTGGTGTACTTGGTGACAGCCTTGGTGCCCTCAGAGACGGCGTGCTTGGCCAGTTCACCGGGGAGGAGGAGACGGACGGCGGTCTGGACCTCACGGCTGGTGATGGTGGACTTCTTGTTGTAGTGGGCCAGACGGCTAGCCTCGGCGGCGATGCGCTCGAAGACATCGTTGACGAAGCTGTTCATGATGGACATGGCGCGGCTGGAGACACCGGTGTCGGGGTGCACCTGCTTCAGCACCTTGTAGATGTAGATGCCGTAGCTTTCCTTGCGCTTTCGGCGCCTCTTCTTGTCTCCACTAGGCCTGGGGGCCTTAGCCTTCTTCGATCCCTTCTTTCCAGCACCTTGAGCTTTGGCAGGCATGATTGTTCAGTCGTGATAAACGATGAAACTAACGAGCAACCGAGTCGGTTCGGTATTTATAAGCCGGTGCAGCTCCAAAATGCACTTTGTGATAACAAGCGTTTCCGCGGTGAACGGAAAACAGGGAGATTACGGATAAAACCACTAAAAACTACGCTTCGCGATCGAGCAACCAAGCGCAACAGGCAAAGCAAATTTTGGCGGTTCGTATGCAAATTTCCCGTACGCCCGCCCACCAGTATTCTGATTGGTGCGTATCGCGCCATCGCGAGATTTCGTCGCGCAATTGGCGAACCCTCCGCCGGTATAAAAACCCTGAACCGCGGGCAATTTAATCATACTCTGTTCTATTCGTTTTCGTACGTACGACTCCAAACAACAACTCATCATGTCTGGACGTGGTAAAGGTGCAGGAAAGGCCCGCTCTAAGGCCAAGAGCCGATCAGCCCGCGCTGGGCTCCAGTTCCCCGTCGGTCGTGTCCACCGTTTCCTCCGCAAGGGCAACTACGCCAAGCGTGTCGGTGGTGGAGCTCCCGTCTACCTCGCTGCCGTGCTCGAGTACTTGGCAGCTGAGATCCTCGAGTTGGCTGGCAACGCCGCCCGCGACAACAAGAAGTCTCGCATCATCCCCCGTCACTTGCAGCTGGCTGTCCGCAACGACGAGGAGCTGAACAAACTTCTCGGTGGAGTCACCATCGCCCAGGGCGGTGTCCTCCCCAACATCCAGGCCGTCCTCCTCCCCAAGAAGACCGCCAAGGCCTCCAAGTAAAGCGGTTCTCTGACCCGGCTTTAGAAACCAACGGCTCTTTTTAGAGCCACCACAAATCCAAGAAAGCATTCAAAGATTGGTCTTACTCTTACAGTGTGCATTATTTTATTTATTAATAATTATTAAAACATAATTGCAGATTCGAAGAAATTAACAGGAAATGAACATTTCTGCCAGAAATTACTACTTTTATTTCATGTTACCAGTTACTTCTAATTCTTTTTATTCCTAATTAAATTCAAACATGTTAGAACTTAATTAGGAATATATAAACAGTCTAAGAATAAAAATACTAAGAAGTATCATGAAATAAAAAGTAGTAATGCAAAACAAGGAATTTCACCTTGAAATACATTAATTCGTTAAAAGAATATTTCTATGAAGAAAATTGGACTTCGCTGGCTTCGCGGTCAGTTGAACCTATATTTTCTAAATAATTGACGCTTTATTGCAAGTTCAGTAATAACAGATCTGGTACCTTATTCGAGTCGTCTCTGTCGTTGGATTTTAATTGATTTTGGCTGGAAATAATACAAGGAGGCCAAAGAACATTAATTTTAATTTAGAAATTTAGAAAATGACATCTCTGTCGTTGGATTTTAATTGATTTTGGCTGGAAATAATACAAGGAGGCCAAAGAACATTAAATGTTAGAACATTAAATGTTAAATGTTAATTTTATTTTAGAAACGGGGCATTTGATTGTAAAAAGCAATGTTTTATGTATTTCGCTGACACTGGATAATCCTTGTTAGATTATTTCATTGCCAGATAAAGTTAGACACTAGTTTATAGAATTACATATACATTGATTTCAAACAAAAAACACTCGTAATCAAACCAGGAAACCGAAACGAACAATGAACATATTACACTAACAGCATAATTCAGACAAGGATAATCGAAATTCGAATTTATTTTTATTTTTACATTTTTGTTTATAGACGTAATTCTACAGATACTAAATGAAACACAATCGATTCATTATAACTATTAGTATTACTCGGTCATTGGATAGTTATTTTTTTTCTTTTTTTCTGGTTGAACAATTTAATCGCTTCAAAAGCTTTCACAAAGCATAGCAGTAAAATACATCAAAACGTACTGGCGGTACTCAGTAATAATATCGACAGAAATTGATTTATTTGTCCATTATCTCTTCAGAAAAGGATGCAATTTTGTTAAAATTGTGAATGTTTCTTTTTTTCTTTTCTAAAAGCGAGAATCTTTTATATTTTCATCAAATACATGCATGTATTTATACATGAGAATGAATTTGTATTGTTTTCTACAGTTACTTACATTTAGCTAACAATCGTCATTTTTAAACCGTTGGAGTTCTCTTGATTTCTTTCTTTATGTTTATAGAACAACCCCCTCTGTTGTCAGTACACTTTTGCCCTGAAACAAAACGCAGTATAGCTAAATGCCTAGGTCACAAATGCACCGGGCGCCGTACGATTTTTTTTTTTTACCAACGGCGGATTTTCTACGATTTCATAGAGTTGGGATATCGTACGAGGTCTGCGATATATTTGTGTAGCGGTCACAGTCATGTTTGCCGGGGACCGTACGATGATTTTGGGAGTTCAAGCAAAATGATATCGCACGGCTCCCGTACTTACAGACGCCTTACGGGACCCTTACGGGCATCACAAGATACTCTTACGATATTGTGCGATTTGAGTGGCCCCAAATTCAGTCGCAAAATCGTACGATATTCGGGAAAATGCTACGGTGTCCGTGCTGGGCCCGTGCAGTGCCCTTGCGGTGCCCGTGCGATGCTCTCTACGGCAAGTAAAAGATCGTACGATGCATTTTTGTTTTTAACTCCACGTTAAAACAAATTCTAACAGGCTCTGACTTGGTAAAAATTGACAAAAATGGGAACCTGACATGGTGTCACTCACAGAGCCCTAAAACAAAAACTACACGACCAAAATTACTGTTCTTGGTATCGTTTTTCATTGCAAAAGACACCCTATCCGATGGACATAATCATTTTGTTACTAAATGTTTGGAAGTGCCCCGTTCCGTTTTTTGGGGCTACCCTGTATAACCATGTCTTTCAACGACTTAAAGGGATAGTTGAGTTTTGGTATAGAGGGCGCTACACAACATAATTTGTTTGTGAGATACAGAAAAACTGAGTGTCAAATTTGAAAGAGCATACAATTTTAATGACAGAATAAACTTTATTTGATCAAAATCGGTTCAGAAATTGCTGAAATATCCATAAACTAACCGATTTGTAATAATTGTGGGGCCCCACAATTATTTGATAGTTTTGAACCAGCCGTTAAAAAATTGTTTTTAAATGCTTCCTCTTTTCAAAAAATTACAAAAGAGTTTTTTAAATAGTAGTATTGATTATCTCTCTATCTAATCACTATTTCAACTCTATATCTGGCTCTCACAATCATGATACGTCAAAGCCCAGTATAAAATATAGGTCTACTTTCAACGTTTACAAACTTTCCAGCGGTTCAACGAACTTTTTCATTATAATTATAGAGGTCAACAACTTTTTTGTTTTGGGGTTGATTTCGTTTGTTATAGTGTTAACCAGTTTCCGATTTCATCATATACGGAAAAGGAAAACAAAACAAAATATGTGGATATGCACACTAGCCCAACAGTGTGGTTACTTGCATTTGTTCTGTAGTTTTGTTTCGATAATTTCATTTTTTTTTTTCCAAAAAATAATAATTCCAAACTATAATATAGTCCAAGAAGGACCTTTGCTAGCTCGATAATACTCAATCATCATAGCGCCATGCACTGTGCATGCAATTAATAGACCAACCTCAATGTGCGTGTATACAAACTGTGTGATTGGGATGGGGATGGGGGTGGACCTAACCCTTAACCCCCACCCCCACCACGGGCGTAGATCCCGGGAGATATATTCCCCCCACATTTTTGGTGCCGGGGGGGGGGGGGGGGGGTGGCCTGAACAAACATCCCCCACTTTTTCAAAGTTAAATCTTGATAAAAATGCATAATAATTGTAATAATAATAACAATATACATTATTGTAATAATAATAACAATATACATTATTGTAATAATAATAACAATTTACATTATTGTTATTATTATAACTTTAAAAGTATGGTTATTAAATAACCATACTTCTAAAGTGATATTTTTAAACACCAATTTCAAAAAGGTCATCCATGTGGGAGGGGGTAAAGCCCTAAGCAATGCCTTAAGCAATCCCTCATACTAGACAGCATGAAGCCCCTCTCTATATTTGATAGTTGTGAAATGTGAGCACTCGAAATGGCATTGGAACCCCTCTGGAGTGGGGAAGTGTGACCTTTCTTGACGTGGTTCGAATGCAACCCTTCTTTTGTTTTCTTACCCGACAAGCCAAAACATTTTCAAAGGGAAAAGTAAAATGGGTACCATTTCGGTGCTTTCCTAAAAGTAAAAGTGACACGATATCGCCAATGGGACATCTGACAAACCAAAGACAATATATGAAGAAGAATTCGTTCCGATGTAATAGTCTAAAACGTCGAGTTTTCGCCAGAACACAATATAATGTTGCTCTTATCAGACAAATAAGGTATATGATCATGAAGATGGGGTCATGTTTAAAGTGATACCTGTAAAGTGTCAGATATTGCACAAAATGACATTTGAGACTTCAATCCTATATCAATATCATTGTAAAATACAATTGAAAGATTTGTGAACGTTTGAAAGAAAACGAACACTGTTTACCTAGTGAAAAAAAAACGAATATTGAGTTCATATTTTATCACCGAATACTGATGGTCTGCCATACATTTGTCGCAGTAATGAATGATCCGTTTGAGATATTCGCACCCGTGTATGTTTACACACGTAGTACAGAATTCATGGAATTTGCACGCGCACTCGCTCGGCTCAAAGTTCAATCTCCGGAATGTTCTCACGCATGCTGCATGCGGACGTTCTCAGCTAGGAAAATTGTACTTTTTATCTAAAGCGTTAATCAACGTGATTGAAATAAAAGATTTAAATGATAATTATCTTCATACTAAAGGGACATTTGAAAAAATCAAACCCTATTTTATTCTTCTTTTACCATAAGCTAAACAACACGGTAGAAGAGAAACGAGGAAGCTCCAAGTAATTTTCGTGGATGTTTGCTTGGTCTACACCCATTATTTTGGTCTCCTACACAATGCCCGAAACTTCCATTTCTCCAGCTCTAAATCTGGCCCTGAACCCTGAACCCCGACTAACCCCGACCCTTATGTATATCTGAACCATAATCCTAACCTTTAACCCAAATCCTAATCCTTAATCCTAATCCTAAGCCTCTACATCCTGTCTTTGTTAGTAGATCAATTAATGGGAGTAGACCAAATGGGTGTAAACCCAGTACAAGTTACCATTTGAGGAAAGTGGCTCTGGAACACCTATGTCTGAAAGTATCATTGAGGGTGTTGGGGGCGAAAATATCACCTTATATTTGGCCCAAATCATCTTATTATGCAGATATTTCATCAGCTTTAGTCAACCCTGATAGTAATGTTGTTACGACATTTGTGTCATGTTGCTTATCAATTCATTTTATGTTTTAAATTAGATATCATAAGATATAAGATATCGTGGTTATGTTGTAACAATATCTACCAATCAAAACATACCTGGAACTATAAAACTAGTTTATAGGAGCGCAAACATTCGTATCTTATTTCATATCATTGATGTGTCCTTGTAAATGCGTTACTAACTCTGCAGATGTCAAATAAAATATAAATCATTGGTTCCATATAATTTTGAAATTAAACATAACTATTGTTAACTAAGTTAACGTTTACAAAAACACATTGATTTGTAAAATGGCCTGCCTTTTATTGGCGTAGTGTGCATGCTCCTTGGGGTAGGGGTGGGGGGGGGGGGGATTCCCTGTATTTCTCTCGAATTGTTACCCTTATGTGTTTCATTGTTTTTGTTAAAATATTGGGGTCATCTCCAGGGTGCCTCTCCGTAACTATACGCATCTCGGCTCTCAGCATATACACTTATATATCTTAGCTAACATTGATCTGTTTGCCTGAGTATTTGCCATTAATTTGTGGGGGTGGGGGCACACTCTATGTATTTCTTTATTTTAAAATCATATTTACACTTATATGTTTGTATTGCTTTGTTCAAACTATTGGAGGGGGCACGTAGCTATAGGGCACGTACAATGTGCTTTTTCTGTGATCTGGTATATGTCCACTGAGTGATGTCTGAAAATAAAGATCATATGACCGAATTATGAGCGAAAGTCAGTGGCGTAGACAGGTTCTTACACCTGGGGGGATGATTTGCCGTTCACCGGACCAAGACCAATTTGTTCGCGGCCAAGACCAAGACAATTGCTTGAAAGTCATCTCAGTGGGGGGTGTCCCCCCTCCCACGGTAGGAGTCCCCCCTCCCACGGTAGGGAGATCTTCCATTTTTGGACTTGAAATTGTGCAATCTGGTGCTTACCTAGATAGGAAATTCGGGCTTAACATTGACTGTATATATATGGGAAAGCGTGTTATGATTTGATCGACCAGAAATTTTAAATATACTTTCACGAAGAAAATAAATAATTGACACACTTATAAATATGCACCCTAACACAGGGAGCGAAGTGACCGAGCGGGGGGGGGGGGGGGGGGGGGGGGGTGTCCCCACTCCCACGGTAGGGAGATCTTCCATTTTTGGACTTGAAATTGTGCATTCTGGTGCTTACCTAGATAGGAAATTCGGGCTTAACATTGACTGTATATATATGGGAAAGCGTGTTATGATTTGATCGACCAGAAATTTTAAATATATTTTCACGAAGAAAATAAAAAATTGACACACTTATGAATATGCACCCCAACACAAACACAAATATTTTATTTATATTTAGCGTCATACACAGGTTTTACATCACCATATGCCACACTATGTATAATCCAACAACTTAGCCTATTGCCAAGAATAAGCTACCGAGGGCTAGGGCAGAGCTAAATAGGGAGGGTTTAGGAGGGGGTATCCCCCTCCCACGGAGAAGATTTTGCATTTATAATTATATACTTGAAATTGTGCAATTTGGTGCACGTCACACAAGCAGCCAGAGCACTGCCAGCCTACACTGGAACTACGTGGCCCGGTATACAGAAACAAAAACTTACCCCAGACTATAAGCAAGTTGTACAACAAACTTAGATAATCTGTTCGCGCGCGAAGCGCGCAGCGAAAATTGAAAGTGGATGTATATGTATAAATTACCTTTTAAACATTATAATTAACAAGTCTTAGCTCATACAACTAATGTTTTATTTCCCACTCGTATACAGATACACAAACAAAATATATATATCCTTCCTTAAAACATGGGGGGGGGGGGGGGGATGATTGTACATGTCATCCCCCCACCTTATAAGGTGCGGATGCATCCCCCTCATCCCCCCGTTGTCTACGCCCCTGGCGAAAGTGCACAGTGATATTTGCTTAATCATTGCACTAACATGTACGCAGTTGAACGTCTCCCAGGAAGTGTTCAAATCCGAACACTTCAATTATAAATACCTTTTATTATGATTGAAAAAGAGCAAAGAAAATGGGATTCCAACGGGATTCGAACCCGAGTCCTCCGGATTGCTAGACCGGTGCTCTTACCGACTGAGCTATAGAAAACCCTAGTACGGCGCTCGTCCCTGAAACCCCTTAATTTTTATTGGTCGAGACTCGAGTGGTCAGAAGCTATTATAAACCTGACATAAACCCGAAGGATAGAAATCAACTTGGGGATAATATTTTAAAAAGCTGCATCACTTCGGTGACCCCTCGCATATATCCCCAAGTTGATTTCTCTCATTCGGGTTTATATCAGGTTTATAATAGCTTCTGACCACTCGAGCAATGAAAATTAAGGGGTAAAAAAAAAAAAAAAAAAAAAACATTTCCGAAAAAACGAAACCGGGACCCGATGGTGACGGTCGAAACCCGATTAGATCGATCGAACCGACTAAGCCTTACACATTATATATTTCTGGTCAGTTTCTTTATATGTTTGAATTTACCTTTTATTATAACAGAAAACCGAAATATATTCCGTGCTTCTATTGGTAATACAACGGAGTATATTTTAAGTAAGTTTTGAGGATGTCGACAATTTTACTAGATCCCTCTCTTCTATATATTATATAAAAACATTATTTCTGGGTTGTTGGTTCTCTTTAAATTTGAGACAGCGATCACAACATGAAGGACTTTAATGATCAGGCCATTATCACGTGTCTAATTATTATCTCTAATAGGCCGTTATCTCCGAATCGGTTTTCATTGTTCTCCGACATTTTGGTCGCCCTTTCGGTGTTTGTTCTTTGCCTTTCCTTGTATCTGTTTACGAAGCTACTTAACCAGGGTTTAACACGATCAAAAATTAACCCAGCGCGTACTGGAACCAGGTGTTCCATGTATCACGTCTATGGGAATTATAATTATAATGTGTATGAGTTCCTTGATCAAGTAGAATTGTTATTCCTGCATGCAAAGTTCGAATCTCCACATTTTTTGTCGTTGTACACTTTGTACCATTCTGTGCATGATAATATTTTGTATACCTGAGATATACGTTTCACAACATGTCTATTGTGTATAGGCTCATGTAAGGCTATAAAGCGAAAGTGACATGACATGACCACAAAACATGACGAAGACCAGCTTAGTTATTTGGTTCTATGACTACCTCTACCAGGAAGTTTGTTGAACCTGCTCACCTCCACCCCATATATTCGAGGAACTACCAAAAACAGACCTTGTACTTTCCGTCGCGCGCGGTTTTCCTGTGCTTCACTCAGATTATTTTACTACCATAAAAAAAGTTTCATCCACAATTCACAACATGCCAGCACGAACGTGCGTGCACGCGCCGTATACCAGCTGATCTGCAGACCCCCTTCCGCTGCGGGTACTACGGTGGGGCTATTTGTTTATGTTTGTAGCCTACGTACTACCAGGGGTGTATGTGCAATATAACAACAGCTATTCACCAATCTCCTCCTGCTCCCAAGTAGAGAGAGTCATTTAGGTTGCTGATGCTGTGGCGAATGGCGGGTGGCGGACGGGCGCTGTTTGGATGCTCCAGACGAACCATGTCGGGCAAGCGACTCGTCTTCGGTGTGCTCTGCACCGTCTGCCTCACCCTCGGCGTCTATATCCGGTTCTTCAACCACGAATCTGCCGACAATCTTCTCGAGGCGAACCGAGTCGACCTACAGGAAAAACCCGTCCTCGGAAAACCAAATTTTCAGCATTTTAAATCGCACAAAGTGACAGAAAAACCCGTGGGCTTGCTGGATGAGGCGCAAGCTGAGGTTAAGCATAATGTTGCTCAAGACAATAACGAACAACGAGAGAGGACGTTTAACGAGCAAGAAAAAATCGAGCAAAGAGTGACTCAAATCTTCGGGGAAGGCAATAAGGAGGGTAAAAATAATCATCGAGAGAAATCAAATCATGAAACGGACGACGATGTCGACGATGATGATGCGTTTCCAAACGATGTTCCCCAGGGAGAAGGTGAAAACGCGGTGGAACCTGATAATGGGAACGAAAGACCGGCCGAAGTACCGAACGAAACTCGCGATGAAACAAAGAACGAACAACCACACGATGAACCGAACGAAGCGCGCGACGAAGCGAAGCATGAAGCCGATGTGCCGATTGTGGAGCGCGTCGAGGGGGAGAATGAGGAGGATTCGGAGGTGCGCGATGCGGGAGGGGACGGCGGAGAGCGCGTGGAGGAGGGTGGAGATGGAGATGGAGGAGGAGGAAGAGGAGGAGGAGGAGGAGGGAAAGATGGGCGTGGTCCTCATGGTCTGAAGCTCTTCGACTGGGATCAGTGGGTCAAGGATAACGAGTTCGTCGAACTCGGAAACGTCTGGGGATATTGTGGTTCGTATATTATAATTTTGTATAATGATACAGTTAATTGTTTTAACATCACCCTGATTATAAATTTATAATTAAGGGTTTCCTATTGTTTTAAGTGAATTCAGTGCAGTATCAATTAGTAGTACAGTAGTAGTAGTAGTAGTAGTAGTAGTAGTAGTAGTCGTAGTCGTAGTCGTAGTCGTAGTCGTAGTCGTAGTAGTAGTAGTAGTAGTAGGTAGTAGTAGGTAGTAGTAGGTAGTAGTAGGTAGTAGTAGTAGTAGTAGTAGTAGTCTAGTAGTAGTAGTAGTAGTAGTAGTAGTAGTAGTAGTAGTAGTAGTCGTAGTAGTAGTCGTCGTCGTCGTCGTCGTCGTCATAAACGTCCGTTGTTTTTTTAACCAGAAAAGCAGTGTTCTTTTTTAATGAAACTTTCACACATCATTAGGACATATCTTAGAATGATTTTGGTACAGGATTGAAGTCTCAAATGTCATTTTGGGCAATATCTGACACTTTACAGGTGCTCCATTAACATAATAATGCAAAGAAAAGGACATTGCACAAAATAATGTACACAATGTTAGAGACGTTCGAGTATGATTTATATCTCTTTCACTTTGGGTCATTTTGACATTGGTTAGCAGACAGTTTCCTATAATTTTAACTGTCCTACATATACCCGAGTATAATGATTGTCTCGAATTGTTTTTAGTTTCTATTTTGTTTATTCAACTTTGGCCTTGATGGGAATGAGAGTTCCTGAGATTATTTGTTGTGGCCAGCCATTTAGTTCACAACTTAAAGGGACTAAGTAACATTGTCCAAATCCTCAAAATCCACTTGGAATTCTAGCGGTTCCCTCATAACTTGTTGTATTTGTATTGACAACAAAAGCATGGGACAGGTTTCGGTTTTTCAAATTTCCTTTTCGTTAAAAAGATATTTACGATTGAAGTGTTCAGATGTTAAATTATCCACTGGACCATCAAAACCGTGTACAAAGTGACTGCAATGAGTTAGTGAATATCACTTTGCCATTTTGCTCATTACTCGGCCATATATAACGTCCATTTAACTTGAAATGTTCTCATATACAATAGCCTGTGGACATATCATTTAACAACAATATACATTGTATCAACCACTCATCACTTTTTGCACATGTCAACAAAGTTACTAGATCCCTTTAAACGGATATAATCACAGGAAAACATATATCATCGGAAAATCGGGCTAGAATTTAGACGTCTATGCAACTTTCACTACATACATGACCGCTTCAAACATATATATAGTTAGTTTACCCTCATATTATAGTTGTACTTAGACCATAGACCTTACTACGCTTCATGTGGTATATAATTATGTTTACGAAGATTGCGTTTTCTGTGTACCGTGATTGACCATTGTATTCTAATGACACCACGCTGAGCTGAACTTGTGGGACGTTTTTAATCCCGAGTGTTTTCTTTCACTTACCAAGTACGAATAGCCTGTATGTTTTTATTTGGAGTCGGTGAACTGGTTTATCTCTGAGATGTTTAGGGTTGAGGGATTCGGTCTAAAGTTATAAGTTGCAATGCAGTATGCACCATATACCTATTGTCATACCAACACATCCAGCTCGGATAATTTATACCTCATGCTAAGTGGGGATTAGACGATCAAAATGGAGGTCTATGTTGGCTTGGTCTACACTCAGTTGGTCTACAACTAATTTTGTCTACTACCTGATGCATTTAACTTCAATTTCCCCAACTCCAAACCAAACGCAATCCCTAACCCAAAACCTAACCCTAACCCTATTCCACACCCCTAACCCTAATCATAATCCCTAATTATAGTCATAAGACATAAGCCCCAAAATGTAATATAATTTTATAGTAGACCAAATGGCTGTAGACCATCCGGCAAGTTACCAAAATGGTTACTTACCTGTTGACTGAAAGGAATATTGTCAACCCGAATAAGGGCTCGGTGTGAAACTCTAAACAAAATTATGATAACACTGATCATCTTTCAATTGATTTTACTCGTTACTGGTGGGACTAAACGAAGTTTTAGTAAATTCATAGGGAAACTAACTAGAAATATATTGAAATGGGCAAAGAAAATTGGGCGTCGAACCCGAGACCTCCGGACTGCTAGACCGGTGATCTAACCATTGAGGCAAGAAGTCCTATAATTAAAGGGATGCCTGTAAAGTGTCTAACTCCACGAAAATTACTTGGAGCTTCTTCGTTTCTCTTCTACCGTGTTGTTTAGCTTATGGTAAGAGAATAATAAAATAGGGTTAGATTTTTTCAAATGCCCCTTTAGTATGACGATATCTATCATTCAGCTCAAGAGCGTTAATGAACGGTCATAAACCTCATAAACGTCATACAGTAATTCGTTGTAAAAGCTGACGCATACTCGCCTTTTTAACCTGGAAAGCAGTGTCCATTTTCAATGAAACTTTCACACATCATTCGGACATATGTTATAATGATTTTGGTACAGGATTGAAGTCTCAAATGTCATTTTGGGCAATATCTGAAACTTTACAGGTGCACCTTTAAGTTTTAGTGCAATTTTCATGTAGTTCAACAATGCTAGAAATACACCCTTTTCGCTGCATTATAGCCCAGTCAGGCAAGTAAATAATAATAATACATAAGCCTTGGCCCGAAACACAAATAATAATTATAATGTTGAACATTTGGATAAGTCAAATAAATCTAGTAGCTTTGTTGCCATATGCAAAAAGTGATGAATAGGTGATCAAATAAGTATTTCTGTGATCTGATAATTATGTCCACTTACAAATTTGTGAACATTTCACGTTAAATAGATATCAATTATGGCCGAGTAAAGAGCGAAAATGTAAAGAGATATTCGCACTGACTTTGAAGTTATAACTTTCCAGTGGATAATTAAAAATCCGAACGCTTCGATCGTAAATATCTGTTTTGCCTGTAGTCTCGCACTTTTGGGCGCTTTTAGTTCATAGTCATTATGTAGCATAGGCAACATCCTTTTTTTCTCCTTTCCTTCCTTTTCTTTTCTTTTGTTTTATTTCCTTTGCTTTTTTTTTTAACCGGGAAATACTGTACGTGCATGCATGTATTATGTTGTACTCTTCTCTGTGCATGTTGGATTAGTACCGGTGATACACCTCCCAGGAACCTATCGATTATGAATGTGGTCTAAGTTTGGCTTGCTTGGAGGACTGCACCTGTATGTTTATGTTCTACTCTGAAATAACTCTCTATATAAATATGATTCATTGATGTGGGACGGGCGATTTTTGTTTCCTATTTTAAAAAAAAAAATTTTTTTGGGGGGGGGATATTATGTCTCAGCAACGTAATTATTGTTTCTAAACACAAGGTATTTTGCCCAAATATTGTGTGTTCACCACTTTTGAGGAGGGGATATGGGTAGGAGAGGGAGGGGGTATGGGGGTAGGGCTGCGGATCAGCTAGTCTCCGCATCGTACGACTAGAACTTTACTCTGAAACATGTAATGAATTTTCCCCAAAGCGAGATAAATGTGTGTGTATAGAAACATGCATAATATATATGCAGCTTTGTAGCTTTTGGGGAAAGAGGGGAGGGGGCTGCAGACTCCATACCCCCCCCCCCCCCCCCCCCCCCCCCCCCGATCGACTCGTATGTTTATGTGGTAGGGCAACATTTTACTCTGAAACGAGTGATGATTTCCCCAGAACAAAGCGATTGTATTCCAATGAGGGAGGGAAAGTGTGGCAAAGATAGCATTTAATATTCGTATATACAGGCAAACATGTCTTCAGTGGCCACCTGTCTATTGTTTTTTTTCAATTTGTATAGTGCATGCGCTGATATCACGATTTGGGGGACGAAACATTGGTTCCGACCGAACATACATTACAAGTAATGTAATATACCCAGAACGTTGTTGTCATTTACACAGGATATACATCATACTATATTGTATAGTCGCTATTATGTAATCTATTGGAGTGGGTGTCCGTTCAAAGCATGACAAACTTGACCAGCGGGTAGCATCCCGCGTTGGCATTCATTGTAACGTCAAACATTTCTCAATATTCATGCAGGGAAAAGAATCGGTTCATAAATATATACCCCAACACTTTGGTATATCGAGATAAATTATTGAGGCAGCCCTGTAAAAAGGAAAAGAAAAGGTGCACGGGGGCTCGAACCGATCATTATCATGATTATGACATGATTGTCCATTTATGTAAATTTCATTTCATATTCCGTTCTCTATATACTGAAGACGACCAGAGCTTGTGCATTAAAAATAGTATATATTGCTTTCCGTTAATATTCATATAGAATCAAATAACGCAAGACTTCACTCTTTTATTTTGTTTATTCTGCAGAATTATGACAATAACCCATCAGTAAATAGTTGTTATGTTATTTTATTAAATATTGATGAATATGAAAATAAAATTATATTGTCCGAAATCTTTCATCTGATACTTTATACGTATAATCTCCATTTTATTTGTCTTTTTTCTACAGATGACGAAAACCCGCCGGTGATCGGGAAGATTCTTCTCCTACCAGACGAAGAAAGAGGAGGCTTGAAGAATATCGTCATCTTTAATATAACGACTGGTAGGAAAGCAATTGTTTATATACATCTTAAATGGAGTGTCCGCCATTTACAAATCGTCTGAACAGTTTCCAGTAGACGGATATAGGATGAATGTAGCACCCACATACAATTTTAGATCGAACAACCCTGTAATTTGGATTCTACGAATACAAAACGAATGTGTAGAAATTATCCCTTCGACTACATACTTATGGAGATATGTTTTTGTCTAGTGGACAGAGCTCCACTCTTCGCACAATTCAGCCCGGGTTCGAACACAGACTGCGTCTCTCGGATGGTGACGATAAAGGGCGACCACAGACGTAAATAATCATCGCATCTGTACAAAAAAAAAAAAATAACCAACCGTATAAGTAGTGTCTTTGGCATGATTTGGTATACATTTAGTATAGCTACACATCCGAGCCTATATTCATCATGTTCATAATCCCCGCCTTTAGTATAACGACTTAGATGTAATGAAAGCAATTTTATTGTTCGTGACTTTGTTATAATTTTAACTACGAGTCTGTGCCTACTTATAATAACGACTGGTACGAAGGCAATTGTTATAGTGCCTTTAGTATAATTTAGTAGCTAATAATTATATAGGCATCAATGTTAACCCTATATAATAAGGACGGGGGGGGGGGGGGAATTATGCCCCCCCCCCCCCCCCTCCGCGATTTTTCTGATTGCTCGAGAACGCGTGAAGATGATGCCACGCCGTTTTGTGATTTTTCTTTCGAGTCTTGCGCATCTTTTAAAACACAATTCTCGAAAATCAGATCTACCGTTACGAAGTCTTTGTCTTTGCATGCTGTACAAAACATGGAAATATCATTTTTCATAAAAAGAGATACAACTTTGGTTATTTGGTCTGTTTTCGTTTTAGGTGTTTGTTTTTGGGGTCAAAATAGTTGAAATAGAGTTAGAAATAAAATAAAACAACAAAAACAATGAAATACACAAGTTAAAAAACAGAGAAATACATAAGAATTTATCAAAACAATATAATTCATACGGAATAACCTGGCTCTTCCAAATTTGTTTTGTTCATTATTATTTCAAATGGTCTTAAGAATATATTTAGTGAAAATCAATGTTTCATTATACAAAATATATGATTTGGGGCAAAAATTCGAATTTTATGACCTTATTGCATAACTGACGCATTCATTTGTGAAAAAAATCACTCATTTGCATAACCATAGATATGCGAATGAGTGAGATTTCAAGAAAAATTGAAATTACCATAGTATTCTATACATATTACTTGACATGCGTGCAAATATTTGCGGCGATCGGGTCTGGGGGGGGGGGGGGGCATAATGGCCCCATGTCATGTAAAGACCTCCAATAGTCTGGCCTTTTTAGGGTTTAATTAAGAATGACGCTTAAGAAAATAATTATTCATAAACGTTTTTTCATGACTGGTATGAAAGCAGTAATTAATGAGTTTGATATCATTTAGTAGATACACATCCACACTACACTCAGGGAAATCGGAGTTCCCTGCTAGCCTAGTTCAATTGTAATCAATTCGATGGTCCCATTTTCTGTGACATATCGCGCGATTGGACAGTTCTAACAATGGCCTATACATCTATGTAGAGTCGTGATAGTACCTATATGGTTCGTGGTCCAAACTAGGATGATAAGAATCAACATTATCGGTTTAGCAACAGTCAAGATGATGACATAATCTTCTGACCGTGCTTGCCGACTGTCAATGAGCTCAAGGTTCATATTACACAGTTGAAAATGGCGTAGCTACGGGGGGGGGGGGGGGGGGCTGTGCCCCCAATAATTTTGAACAAAACAAATAGAAAACATGAGGGGATTCAAAACAAAAACAAATAAATACATAAGATGTGCCCCCAATCAGCCCGACCACGCTACGCCACTGACCGTTGAGTGTATCCAGGGACGGAGCCTCCCCTCCCCACCCCACACCCACCCCACCCCCGCCAAATTGAAATGCCTATATTAAACGGAACCACCATCCCCAAAATATGTCTGATATATATTTCTGTGACATATCGCGCGATTGGACAGTTCTAACAATGGCCTATACATCTATGTAGAGTCGTGATAGTACCTATATGGTTCGTGGTCCAAACTAGGATGATAAGAATCAACATTATCGGTTTAGCAACAGTCAAGATGATGACATAATCTTCTGACCGTGCTTGCCGACTGTCAATGAGCTCAAGGTTCATATTACACAGTTGAAAATGGCGTAGCTACGGGGGGGGGGGGGGGGGGGGGGGGCTGTGCCCCCAATAATTTTGAACAAAACAAATAGAAAACATGAGGGGATTCAAAGCAAAAACAAATAAATACATAAGATGTGCCCCCAATCAGCCCGACCACGCTACGCCACTGACCGTTGAGTGTATCCAGGGACGGAGCCTCCCCTCCCCACCCCACACCCACCCCACCCCCGCCAAATTGAAATGCCTATATTAAACGGAACCACCATCCCCAAAATATGTCTGATATATGAAAGAGAATCTTTTTAGTTTAGTAGTCAATTCCACTAAAATGTTCAGTAAATAGGTTTCCAGAAAATGTTACCGTAATGTGAAACTTATTTTCATCCTCATGTATGTGTTCATGGGGGTGTAGCAGAAGACTGCCATCCATTGTCTTAATGGTTGGTTAATTTCCTATCACAATATAAATAGTCTGTTTCTGTAGACCCATAAGTCTTTGTATAGACTATACTTATTATAAACTATTTATCCAAACTTTATAACCCTAACTATAAAGTTATGATTATACAGTTTTTAAAAAATAGTTTCGGAAACACATATTTATGTGGTTGCTTTCGGAATACGTCTAATATATTAGCAAAGTATTATATTTGGGTGTTGGTTCTCTTTAACGATGTTAACGCATAATCTAGCCGTCTACTGCTGAGTATACTTGTATAAGTTTTGGTTACACTGAATTTTAGTAACCAAAACCTGCAACATAACATTTCAAACTAATGCTCGGTATAACACATTACAAACAATTTAGTAAAAAGCCTGTTTCATTCAAAAAGAGCAGTTAAACACTAGAGGGCACTCTCTTAGAAACGCATAGATTTCAACAATTTTTGTATGTGCATGAGATGTTTTGTTAAAATAATGATTAAATAGAGAGACCATCAACAACTTTCTAAACCTCTTTTGTAAATTGTTGAAAAGTGTAAGTATTCTATATTTTTTTCAACGGCTGGTTCAAAATTATCAAATTATTGAGGGCCCCACAATAATTACACATTTTTATATTTATGGATATTTCAGCCTTCTCGTAACCGATTTTGATCAAACAAAGTTGATTCTGTCATTCAATTTGTGTGCTTTTCTAGATTTTATAATCAGTTTTTCATTACTTCACACGAAAATTATTTCTTGAAGCGCCCTCTATACCAAACCTGAATTACCCCTTTGAGTCAAGATGACTTGCAGTGCGCAATGCGATACAAAGGATACCTCAGAGAGACCAACAAACCGATGACCCGCTAATCATGACTGGTGTACTTGAGATAAGATACAACATGTTTGATATTAAACCTCTATACAAGGACGACATTGAAATGCTTGGTTTAAAGGGATCTAGTAACATTGCCCAAATCCTCAAAACTTACTTGAAACCCGGTTCTCTCATTGTATTAGTATTAACAATAGAAGCATGGGACAGGTTTCGGTTTTACGAATTTACCTTTCGTTGTGAAGATATTTACGATTGAAGTTTTCGCATTTATAAATATCCACTGGATATTCATATCCGTGTACAAAGTCAGTGCAATAAGTAAGTGGATATCACTTTGCCTTTTCGCTCGTGGTTACTCGGCCAAATAACATCCATGAACCTCCTCCTCCTTCTACCCCTCCTCCTCCTCCCCCTTCTTCTCCTCCTACTCCTTCCCCTTCTCCTCTACTCATTCCCCTTCTACTCCTCCTCCTTCTATCCCTCCTCCTCCTCCCCCTTCTACTCCTCCTCTTCCTTCCCCTTCTCCTCTTACTCATCCTCCTCCTCTTCCCCCTTCTCCTCCTCCTTCCCTTCTCCTCCTCCTTCTTCTTATTACCCTTCTCCTCTACTCATTCCCCTTCTCCTCCTCTTCTTTCCCCTTCTCTTCCTCCTCCTCCTCCTTCCTCTTCTCCTCATCCTCCTCCTTCCCCTTCTCCTCTTACTCCTCCTCCTCCTTCTCTTCCCCCTTCTATTCCTCCTCCTCCTCCTTTCCATTCTCCTCCTCCTCTTTACCCTTCTCCTCTACTCATTATTCTCCTTCTCCTCCTCCTCTTCCACCCCCTTCTCTTCCTCCTCCTTCCCCTTCTCATCTTACTTCTCCTCCTCCTCCTCTTCCCCCTTATCTTCCTCCTCCTCCTCCTTCCTCTTCTCCTCCTACTCCTTTCCCTTCTCCTCCTACTCATTCCCCTTCTTCTCCTCCTCATTCCCCTTCTCCCCCTACTTCTCTCCTCCTCATCCTCCTCCTCCTCCTTCTCCCCCTCCTCATTCTTCTCCTATTGGTTCTTTATTGTAGTCTGATTTTATTTTATTTGTTTTCCATTTGATTCTCCCACAGAGTATGACATCGTGATGGGCAGGGTGGAAGTGAGCATAGATTACAACGACATGCATTTCTACGCGAACAAGTTTGATTTCGAAGACTTGGAGGAAGACGGAGACTTCTTCAAGACACCCATATTAAAAGGTACCGAAATTGTGAAAAGTAAACATTTTAAACGTTTAATCAAAAAACAAATATTTGCCTCCGAAATGTTCGGCTGTCATCTACATAATATAAATGGCCTTTGTCACAGCGTCGTGATCCGACTTGATCATGAAATACCAATGAAATTAACTTTCATGCTAATAAACTTTATAATGAATTAAAACTGGTAAGTGGTGACTTCGTCTCCACTTGTGTGCAAAACGGACAATTATGATTGCGATTGATTCAATGATATTAGTATTGATGTGGCATTAGCGTTACATTGTTGTATTTGCTTGTTGACAACGCGCTGCGATTATATTCCGTTCTTAAATTGAAATAATTATAAACAATCCAACCCATATGTACCGTAGATTATGATGTAATGCGAGTAAGTAATGAAATGTAAGATCATAATTGATCTGGGGTTTGTCAAGTTATGGCATTTGTATAATGTTACTGTCAACGTCCATTAACACAATTAGGTGACATCTTGTGAATCGCTTTTGCAAGAACATTAATTAGATAATGCAGACAAATTGTTCCAAACTTTTCAAGCACCTGAATGTTGTTATTTATTATTATTTATTGATTTTATTATTATAATTATTATAATTATTATTATTATTATTATTATTATTATTGTTATTATTATTATCATTATTAGTATTAATTTTATTATTATTACTATTATTACTATTAATACTATTATTAGTATCGTTATTATTATTATTACTATTGTTATTGTTATTATTATTATTATTATTATTATTAGTAGTAGTAGTAGTAGTATTAATATTATTATTATTATTATTATTATTATCATCATCATCATCATCATCATCATCATCATCATTATCATTATCATTATCATTAGTATTAGTATTAGTATTAGTATTAGTATTAGTATTAGTATTAGTATTAGTATTAGTATTAGTATTAATATTAGTATTAGTATTAGTATTAGTATTAGTATTAGTATTAGTATTAGTATTAGTATTAGAATTATTTGTATTATTTGTATTATTTTTGTTATTATTATTATTATTATTTTGATTTTTCATTTTTACAGGAGACCATTACTTCGTTATGGAAAAACATCTCTCAGGATTAATACCAAAGGTAAGCTAGCAATTAAACCGTTCACAACTGGAACCTGGTAGAACATACAGAGATACATGGTATACCGTGCAGGTAGTATTCAGTCATTTGGTCTAAAGACTTGTTTTTCTACATGTTATATTGCTTATATAGTTTCCATAGCTATACATGTAGTTATAATTGCCTAAGATTAATTTAAAGGGATAGTTTAGTTGTGGTCAAACTGAATTTTAGGTGACCAAAACCTACACCATAACATTACAAACTGATAGTTATAACTCCACCATGCTCGAAAGGTAAACAATTACAAATGATTAAATGAATAAGTAAAAAGCCTGTTATCATTTCTAAAAGAGCCGTTAAAACACAAGAAGGCATTCTCTAAATCGCAGTGGTTTAAACCATTACACAACATTGTGCATGTGATGTTTTGTTGAAATGATGATTAAATAGAGAGATCATCAACAATATTTAAAAACCTCTTTTGTAAATTTTGGTAAAAGTGTAGCATTTTATATATTTTTTTCGAATAAATGTGGGATCCCACTTTATACCGATCAGATATTGTTATTGACATTTCAGCTGTTTTTGAACCGATTTTGATCAAATAAATTTTATTCTTTCATTAAAAGTGTAATATGCTCTTTCAAATATGAGCTCAGTTTTCATTACCTCACAATAATTATTTCTTAAATCCTTAAAGCACACTCTTCATTAAAACTCCATTACTGCCCTTTAATCAATCATTCATAAGACAAGTATTGGAAATGCTTGATTATTAACAAATATATTTAATTAAATAATACATTTTATGGCTTCTTACAAGTTATAATTTATTATACACATATACCATAGGAAAGTTTATATAATAACATAAAAAATACTTGACATACTTGACATAGTTTGTCTTAATTGATTTTTAAAAACTTTTCTTTTGCTTTTTACAGGGCCATTATTACGGGGAAGCCCGGATGCTAGACCAGAACGACAAGATGGTACTATGTGCAACGATGAATCTAGAAATGAAATAATCTTATCCATTTATATTGTGTGTCTTTCTTGTGTTAAAATTACTTTACATTAAAGTCGTGCCATTTTGGGCTTCTGTTAAGAAAATGTAGATAATTTGATAAAACATGTACTGCCGCAAACCAAATACAGTCAAACCTGTCTATAGGACCACCCCAAAGGAAACCAGTAAGTGGCCACTGTATAGACAGGCGACCTCTAAACAGGTTCGACAACACTGTTTTCCCCCTGTAGGGGATTATTTTTGATGGCCACTATAGGCAGGTTGGCTGTTATAGACAGGTGGCCACTAAGACAGGTTTGACTGTATTAATATTAACTTCAAAAACCTCTGCATCTTTGTGGGTCCCCTTGTATTTCTCCATTATTGTATGTTGCAGACCTTATTATTAATTGATTACGTATTTGATATTGTTTTAGTGTACTACTGTTATATCGTATTCTTGTTTGCTTTTGTTCTTATGCATTTCTTTATGAAAGCAGGTTATTTTGTATTGTGAAATATGGGTATAAGTTAAAATTAATTGATCATTCATCTTCTTCTTCATCATCATCATCATCATCATCACTCATCATCATCATCATCATCATCATCATCGGATCGAGTTTTGTGCATCGCGCCATCTATCGTCCATGATGTAAGCAATGGTTGGATGTTGGATGGGGTGGGAGAGGAGAGCCAAGAGCCACCAAACTGACCAAAAAATTTGATATTCAATAAAACTAAGTTTGAAACGATTAATTAGCTGACATCATGTTTCAATTAATTAACTAATTGAAAATGTCACCAACATTGCGACACAGACAGTAGTCCCAAAAATCAGCCAATGTTTCGAGGGTTCTTTCACGATGTTTATCTTCTCAATCGGTATGCGGGTGGATAGTATGACGTCATAATATTAAAGTACATCCATAGCGAGGTGGATTTTTCTGACTACACAGACAGTTGCCCAAGTATATTTTACTTTTTTAGCTTTAGCTATTTAGCTTTTCATATACTACCTGTACAATACCCTAAATCCGTAACAATTGTATAACAGTTATTTTTATTAAGCGTTTATAAGCCTCTATATTTTCAAATTTGAATGAAAATATTATTTCAACTGCTCTCGCTTACGTTAGGTTAAGAAAGTGTATAATATCACCATATCACACAATGCGACTTGATCATACATTATCACGAACGTTTTTAGCGAAACGACTTGTGATGTTTTAATTTTAGTTTTGTTGTCCAAATATTATTCGGGTAGTTAAATCATTATGTGTATTCTCTTGTCTGCCATCCTTCAGAACAATGATATTTTAAATAATGATTGTGTTTCAAGTAAACAAAAACTGCTGTGGAAAACAACATTATTTACCACAAAACAAACTCTATCTAAAGTATGTCTCTGGATTGCTACAAATGTACACGCTTATATAGGTTTCCGTATTTTGTTTTATTCTGTCTTGTTTTAGTTAGTGACGAAAAACTGTACTAATGATCCTTCAAATTGATTTATTTTCAGTACTATGTTAATATTGCCTTCTATTTCTGCATTTATGATTTTGTAACGATACCATTTCCATGCTAACTGCTAAACAGTATTATCGTTTATGTCAAACGTTTCCCCCGCCATTTTCTCAAAAGTATTTTATTTGAGTCATAGTAGACCTATATTTTTCATGAAACTTTGAGCAACATCTTTTGCCAAAGAATAATTGATGATAATAAATCAATTCTTAAAATGGTTAGTTGGTTGTGATTTCCTTCAATTATTACATATGTAGTAAGTTGTTTATGCAAAACATTATGTGTCTCCTCGTCATTTAAAAAAATATTGTCCATCTTTTACAGGGATTTTAAAGATCAATAAACTATTTCATAAACCATAAATTTGGTATACATCAAACTGGTGAAATTTTAAAGTTCACAGTGATACAGAATTCAAATGATTCAAGAAAATCAAATCGCTTTGTAGTCTTACTCACAGGCTCATTTACTTTCTATTCTGAATCTATGTATCATGGATTGTTTTGTATTCTTTTACCAAGTTAAACGACAATACACCAGCAATCTGATTTACTAACTTTGATTGTGATTAACCGAAATAAATGTTATATTTGGTTTATGAATATAAAGTACAAACACAAAATACAATAACGGTTCTGCATATGCTAGACTAATCAAACGGTCGCAGCGACCGTTTATTATTTCGTGCTCTGAAAATTCCACTTAATTCCACTTAAATGGTATTATCTTTTTATATTTATAAGACAATATTTTCGCAAATGTTGAATGTTGGCCTACAAAAGGTGGACAGCAATAAGAATATTATTTTTGGGTGGTGGTACCCTTTAATAAATAATAATTACAAAATAATAATAGCCACTTATAGAGCGCAGTCACGTCTGTCACGGTGTGACACTCTTGGCGATATAATTGCCATGGTCATCATGTATATACAGTTCAAACCAAGAAATTATTGCATACTTCTCAACTCCCAGGGAACATACTAGTATAGCCATATGCTGCCAATGGTGCAAGGCTAAGTAACACCCGCCCCCCCCCCCCCCCCCCCCCATTAGCACGCTACGCCGTTCAGAGTGTATGCGTGTTCCTGTGCGTGTGTCCATGTATGTATTCATGGTGTATGTTCGTGTGTGTGTGTGTGTTTGTATGTTTATGTGTGTGCGTGTTCCCATTGTATGTTCGTATGCATATAATTTGTGTATGTGTTTCATGTGTGTATGTGTGTGTGTGTTCACGGTGTGTGTTTGAGTAGTGTGTTGGCGTGCATGTGCTCACAATGTGTGTTTGTGTGTGTGTGTGGTGTGTGTGTGTGTTTAGTGTGTGTGAGAGGAGTTTGTGTATGGCTGAGCGAGAGAGTGGCATGTACGTATTATGACGGCTGGGATAGGCCTACTAAGTATAATGGAAAGAAAGGTGCTTCAAAAGTGCAAACAATTATTGTTGATCTTTTGACGTGAAAATAACTGGACCCTAGTATATGGGTCCACCAAATAACCATAGATTAATTTGATACAAACGCATAAATGTATATAAAACATTAACAATATTAGGCAAAAACTGCAATTTTCCATTTCTAATGCAAGTTTATTCTAAAAAATGAAAGACGATCACAATTGTTATAATATGTTGCTTAAATCGTCAAAAAGAGATTATTACACATTTTAAGTAAATTTATCATATTTAAATAGGCCTATCTATCAAACTGACAAACGTACTTTTACTCTTGTACTCTTTAAAAAATGACACAGTCGTAAAACCATCAATATTAAACCGCAATTATACTTTGATGGTAAAAATGCATTTATTCACCCTTACGAATTGTATTGGATAATTGATTTGGACAAACTAGTTATTACAGCGAGATACAGTACCTTATAATTGTACATTTAATAATTTTGACTTTAAAAGTAAGTGTTGATTATTATAAGCTATTGAACCAAACCAAAACACTCTTATTGAAATGCATTTGAATTCGCATTTTTGTGTACGAGTCTCAATTTACGGGTGATATCATTATATCCATAATCCATGTAATTGAATAAAGTTAGTTAAGCCATTGAATGCAATACATTATGATTCATATATCATATCATTCTATTCGGATAATTAATTCTTACTAATTTCCAAGAATTGCTG